>KZ308343.1:130111-417847 GCA_000376725.2 Ladona fulva | reverse complement strand
GGGCCATTCCACGTGAAATCGGACAGAAATTGCCCTCTATTTTTTAAAAGTTTTGAAATTTTTTATACTTGCGTACTTCCTCGAGAAACCGATAGTGACGAAGTTTTAGCTCGGTAAAAATTTTTTTCGCCAAGTTATTAATTTTTAAAGTTTCGTAATTTTTGCAAAAATCGGCGAACATGGATTGTTTTGAAGGATCATAGCTATTGAGTGAAACATATAAGAGAACTTATTCTTTCAGTTTTTGATAGGGATTGAATGCATCTTTATAAATGTATTCTTGACAGTACCATATATTGTTTACAACATTGTTTAAATTGTTTAATACAACATTCAACCAGTTTTCCAAACCAAAATTCACCGGAATTTAAAAAACACTGGCAAAATCTGCAGTCTTTTCACTGTAAGAAACAATTTTTAAAATTTGGGACGACAATGTAAACATAGTGTAAAATTTAATAGCTCCTAGCGGTGCACGTCTCGGACGCGCCTCAGCCCTAAGCGCCTCACCCCCACCATACGGGTACGTGCTCACTTAATTAAATGATAAGCGCACTGTTAGCTTCGTAGACAATTATAACTGTATATTTTTTCTAATCAATAAGTTTTAATATGTAGAATGCTATTCTATAACAATGATTATTTATAAACTTCGCGGACGCGACTCAGTCCCACGCTTTATGCGGGTAGCTATACGGGGATGGCTTCTTGCAAGTTTTTCGATTATCACGCAGATCAGGAGAGAGTAAATGTGTGTTATTACTTTAGAAGCAGTCCAGAGTTCTGTGGTACTTGTGGTATACACCAGTTACGTTTAGCAGAAATATTTATCGCTTCTACAAGAAATATTCACCGTATTATGGTAAGAATTGGTTAAGATACATATCCTTCAGTTAAAAGGGATGAAGAACAGAAATTCATTAAGTGATATTTGTTCAATATTTACATTAACGGAAGGTGTTGTTTCGCAAAAATATTTATACATGAAATCAAAGGGTAGGAGTGATCGCTGCTTCAATCCGCTTCAACGCACTCATAAGAGCATTCCGGTCAATAAGTTGAGAAAAGTTTCGAAGGAAATGCTGCATAAGTGGGGCTTTCTTTTGAACATCATCATGGTACGCGTATTTGCGACTTCTGCCGAAAGAAGATGAACAAAAATGAGCGAGAAACAACACCAGTACATAAGACAAGTGGCAATGTCAGTGAAGGAAGTGTATCATCATTACCATCTATATTTAGTGAACGTGAAAGTGGTAGTGAAGTAGATATTACTTTGATTCAAGAGGCCTCTCATTCGCACCTGAACGAAACATTATCCCATATTGGTGAAACCCCAATTACAAGGACGAAACTACGTCATACGAAATATGTAAGAGAAAAACTGAAAAAGGTTAAAAAAAAAGTGTTAGGCTACTATTTCCTCATAATGAGACTACAATAAATTCAAGTGAGAGCAACGATGACGGAGATAATTCCATTCTGATTAACCTAAAACGGGCGTTCACTGAAACGGAAGAAAGGGATCAGAAAATTAAAATTTTAACTGTCCTTCCACTGAATTGGTCGTATAATAAAATCAAAGAACATTTCTATGCTACGACGCATATGATAACTACAGCTAAGGAATGAATAAGGAAGAGAAGGTAAATTTTTGCCGGGTCCCTGTAGGAAATTCTCTGCCGCTGGAAACGGAAAATTTCGTGAAAGCCTTTTACAAAAGACACAACATATCAAGAATTATGCCCGGAAAAAAAGATTTCGTTTCTGTATGGAAAAATTGAATGAAAGAGCATGTTCAAAAAAGATTAATATTAAGTAATCTGAAGGAATTAAATTCTCATTTCATTTGCGTTTGCGTGTGCACAACTCACCAAAATATCAAATTAATGATTGACTGCACTGGAATACCCGAATTAACGGAGAAAGACTATTTTCCCATAAAAACATATCAGGATTGCGTCGCCAGGGTCATTTGCAATCCTCCATTGCCATCATTTTACCTGGGTATATGTTACGAATGCCCCGGAACTATGAAAATACGTGAACAGCTGCAAGGAGCTTTTGAAATGGTTTTAGTTGATAATTTAATTTATAGCCAATGGGTTTCTGTTGATAGAACTACTCTGGAAATATTTCAAAAAGAGGTTCCAGAATGTATTGATGATTTCCTTTTTAAAGTGACTTCTTTAAAAAAACCATGGATTCATCGCTCAACAACAACAGTTGTTTTTTAGAGAAATGAAGAATAGTGTAACAGAAGGAGAGTATGTAGTAGTCTGCGATTTTTCCGAAAATTATGCCTTTGTTGTGCAAGACGAAGCTCCCGGGTTTCATTGGAATAACAATCAGGAAACTGTACATCTATTCGTAATTTATGGCATTCAAGAAGGTAAAGTCACCTGTAAATCCTTCGTTTGCATATCTGAATGCGTTAAGGACGATACAGTGGCCGTCCATTTATTTCAGAACTCGTTAATCAATTTGCTCACTAGTTCTGGTAAAGTAATTGTGAGGAAAATTATATATTTCAGTGACGGTGCTCCGACCCATTATAAAAATTTAAAAAATTTCATTAACATTTGTCACCACGAGGAAGATTTTCACATTCCAGCCGAATGGCATTTTTTTGCTACCGCACAAGGGAAGGGCCCTTGCGATGGTGTTGGAGGAACACTGAAACGTCTTGCGACCAGAGCAAGCTTGCAACATCTGCGCGAAGGTCATATTCTGACTGCTAAATATTTATATGAATGGGCTAAATCTAATATCAAAGCGATGTCTTTTTCTTATTTTTCCAATGAAGATCACCTATGAGAGGAAGAACTTTTGAAAGAAAGATTTATTGATGCACGACCTGTAAAGGGAACATTGTCCATGCACGCCTGCCTTCCTCTACAAAAGGGCAAAGCTATGTTCAAAACATATTCTTTTGCGACAGAAAGCCACCAAAGTCAAATAATTTGATAATAACATAAATATGTGACCCATTAAATACGTATTTTGTTCTAATGCCTGTGATATTCATCTGATTTCCAATGTTTTTCACTGAGATTTGTCATTTATAATAAACAATCATTGTCATAGAATAGCATTCTACATATTAAAACTTATTAATTAGAAAAAATATACAGTTGTAATTGTCTACGAAGCTAACAGTGCGCTTATCATTTAATTAAGTGAGGACGTACCCGCATGGTGGGGTGAGGCGCGTGGGGCTGAGGCGCGTCCGCGACGTGCACCGCTAGGAACTATTAAATTTTACATTATGTTTACATTGTCGTCCCAAATTTTAAAAATATGTTTCTTACAGTAAAAAGACTGCAGATTTTGCCAGTGTATTTTAAATTCCTGTGAGTTTTGGGTAAACTGGTTGAATGTTGTATTAAACAATTTATCGCAAATTTAAACAATGTTGTAAACAATATATGGTACTGTCAAGAATACATTTATAAAGATGCATTCAATCCCTATCAAAAACTGAAAGAATAAGTTCTCTTATATATTTCACTCAAAAGTTATGATCCTTCAAAATAATCAATGTCCGCTTAAAAATGCAAAAGCACGACAAACGTACCTTTCAAAAAATGTTTCATCATTATTAGATGAGTAGGACTGACTTTTTAGTTTTACTTCACGACTTTCTTGTTTAATCATACACTTTCAACCGTCACGCAGTATTTATACTATTTCTATAAAATAAGGAACAAGTATAATGCTAAGGAAGAGGAACTTTGGTATCACGAGGATATAACCCCACCCTGGTGTCGAACCAAGGATCAGTTTAGGAGTTACAACCACAAATACTCTTCATTTGCCAAATTATAGAAAATCGCTTTTCGGTAAGTGCCCAGAAAAAAAATATTGAAAAAGACTTCCTGTATATCCCTTATGGGCCCAATTAGATGCGTCCTAGCATCGAATTTGTGACCACAAGGGCAAACATCTTCACGGCATACGATAAGATAGACAATACGATAAGAAAATAGGCAATACGATAGAAATCTATATCTTCTATCGATATTGCGAATTTCAACGTTTTACCTTACAGGAAAATACCCTAACGAATTTTTTTTAATTTCTGTCATATCGGAACTAAAGGGAAATAAATATCAGGTAAGAAATTAAATAAAATTACGAACAATTGAAGAGTCGATAGCTCTTTTAAATGCTGTATGTAGTTTAGTGCTAGACGATTCATGAAAAATCTATTCCCACAGTTCATCAGTCTTAATTCATGCGATGATTAGTACCACATCCCGCCCTCAGTTCATTTTCAATAAATTTGCAGACTCTTTTTTTGTAGAAAAATTCTATGAGAATATTATTTCACCTTCACCAAGAATGTACTGAATTCCCTCCAAGTTTTACTATCAGCCTTTTCATCCTCTTTTCTGAGTATTGACAAGAGCATTTGCTATCTCGCCATTCTCTTGACTGTCTATTGCGCTTTTCACATTCGGTTCCCGATATATCTTCCTATTCTTTCTTAGCTCATCAATCAACTGAAATCCCTTTCTTCCCCTTATTCTCCTAACTTCATTCTTTCGATTATATCTTTCGTCATACATCCTCTTCTATCGTGAAGCCCAGCTTAGTCAGGTTTACTCCTCCGTTTCATTTCGAACGTTTTCATAATCTTATTGATCCTTTCTAACATATCTTACTTCCATCACTCCGTTTTCTCGATATTCCACTTTTCCACCAACTAATTGCATCACACATTGAGAATTCTTTCTCTGTAATTCATTTCTCCCAATCCAAACATTTTTAAATTTTACGGACTCGAGATTCACTTCGTGGTATTCATTTACAGTAAAAGCTTTGTCATGAAGCCGTTTTGATTTTTAAACTTCGATATTTAATTATGAATGAATATTTCATTAAGCATTGCGCTGCAATAGGTATTGTATTTTCAATCAATTCCTAGAACAAGAAATATTTCTACTCAATCCAGAAAATACGTTATTGTGGCGATGAAACCGTTTATTCGAATTTCTTAGAAACTAAACCAATTTCTACACATAAAATGCATAAAATGCATAAAAGTAGAATGGAATAATTTTACAGTAGAATTTAATGATTGCATAGAGGCTAATTTATTATGCTTATTTACTACAACTGGAAAGTATATTAGCCACTATCTCAGTCAAAGTGTAATCTACTCTACCTTAGACTCATATCGAAAGATGTTTATAAATGCACAAGAATTTTTAGTAAAATTTTTAATTTCTGACGAAGTAACGTAAAAATTACCAGTTTTACATACACAGTGCATTCCTGGATGGGGTAGTACAGGGAAACGAAGTATTTTTCATGAATTGGAGTGAAAAGTGAATAAACCAGATGCTAGATTTGATTTAGCTAAAAAAGGGTGAAGAGCCCATCGCTATTTCCTCACCGACTAGAAGATTTCAAATACAGTAAGATCCCGCTTAATGATGTTTCAGTATCGCGCAGTTCTATTGGGATTTCCCGAAATCGAACGCGGTATTGGGGTTCCCAGAAATTGCGGATGATTTTGTTAAACCAAATTAATTGGCATTTCTGAAGATGTAGTATAAAAGGAACTTTCAACGGATTTTTAAAAAAGTTTAGCTATTAACGGTAATTATGGATCAGTTTGGCAAAATATTTTAAATTAATTTTGGTAGAAGTTCAAAGGCAAGACAAAGTGAAATCGATACGATGTCTTGCTATAAAAAGCTGCTTCTGAATGAAACAGGAAAATACAAAAGACATTAGATGACTTCTTCACAAAAAAACCAAAGATGTCAATTGAGGTAGAGCCTTCCTCACACAAATCGATATCAGAAATAAATAAGTAAATTATTAATATATTAAAGAATTATTGAAAAATAAATCTCACAAAATAAAACAAACAGCTGATAAATTTTCTTAATCTATGTTCTGTTTCACTTATCCCCATTATTTTCGTACTAAGACGACCTCGTTTAACGCTGTTTGGTTTAGCGCTCGAACTTATTGGAACGTATCCCTCGTTAAGCGTGGTCTTGCTGTACACGTTCTTTCAAAATAATGTGGGTTTATTCAGCTGAGAGAGAATAAACCGGTTACCTTCGAATATACGAAGAAAACGTTGAGCTTGCAAGATGCTGCCTCCCCGTGAACTTGGCTTACAACCGAATCTCGTAGTTGCGTTAATGACGTTCTTTTTTTTTCTCGGTGGAAAAAACATGGCGACCAAAACTTTCGACGCCGCATATTTCATGGAGCTCGGCTCGTTAATGAATGGCGGCTGAAATCCAATTTCCGGATTTGAGTGTTTCCCCGGGTGAAAACTGACGAAAGTGAACGTCGAATAATGGTCAGAAACTCAAATTCCCTTCCCAGGCACGAATCGAAATCTCGTATGCGAAGGCCTCGCCGAGATTTTTTTCCTCGTTTGTTCTTTCTGGCCCCTTACTTCCATAATTGGACTTTTCTCGATAATTCGGCGTAACGAGAGTGAGATGTTTGACGAAGGCATTAATTTTTCCAAATAGGGGGTGCGGAAAAATTACGCCGCTGTTTTGGTTCCAGAGGTGCGTGCTTTCCAGACTTGGTCCTAATAAAATGAATCCTCCGTCGCAATGCTCTCGTAAAAGTTTCCGAAATAAAAGAGCCCGGGGCTGGCTTTAACTGCTCCGAGGATGAATATTACGCAAATGCGGGAAACGGGCCACATTCCGCGTGTTTCGCCGATATCCGCAATTTTTACGTACAGTCACGCCGCTCTTATTTGACCCCGTGGAGCGTGCGCGAGAATGAGAATGTGAGAGCGTGCGAGAGCGATTATAGAGCTGGAGATTGCAATGCGTGCTGAATTCGGAAGTAATGATTTCAATCCCGCTTGCTTCACTGTTTGCTCGGATAATATAAAATTCTATCGAAGGTTACGGATGAGAGCAACGTCAACGAATCCAAGGAGACCATGCTTACTAAACGGATCATCCTATGAAGCGCAAAGTTGGTTGCGTATGAAATTACCGACAGAGTTATAGAGTTTCGTCATTAGAAGGACAGAAAAATTTTATTGCAATTACAAAAATATAAATGTATAGCTCTCGAGAGCTAAAAATTTCATGGAATGATTATAGGAAAAAATGGCTTAAATGTTTTTAGTTTCCCTGGCATCTAGAAATTGGAACTGTTTCCCTACAATGCAAAACCTTTAACAGTCTAATTTCCAGTAAAATCGTAGAAGCGAGAAAAATCAATCCATCGCACAGATAGAAGGATAAAGGTGACTTTACAAGTAAATGCGTGGACCTAGGAAAATTCCAAGGAAAATAAATATGAAAATATTATCTGGCATGACCGGATATTATCTGGCATGACCAAGAGGCTCAAACCTGTTATGAACAGATGCTTTAAAGCTTAAGCAATCAAACCCTAACGTTCTGAAATTCCGTATTGGAAGAGTTTGTCGGTCAGGGGTTCTCGTCAATTTGGAATCGTACAGGGCTAAAGCTCTCATTAAGGAACCGGACGTTACAAAGAGGTGATAATACAAGGAAAAGGGTAAAAAGGGGTGACTTCACATGTAAAGGCGTACAAATAATTCAGTATCACCACTTCTCTTTTATCCAAAAGTAGAAACTTGTTCGTGAACTCTTTTATTGAATTTGATTTGAACCGTTTGCGAATAATTAGTTGTGAAAATTTCATGAAATTGTTTCCTTTGCTGTTTTCGACGCAAATAATTAATATAAAATAGTTTACGTCGATAAATTTTCCGACGAAATACTGTATTAGCATTTATATGGAAAATTTTATTATCAAGGATGATCTAATCGATGAAAAAAGCACCGAAAAGGCTACTTATAGCAAACGTATCTAGGAAAATGGTGAGTTCGTGAACTTTTACACTCAAACTAATAAAATCCACTACTTCGGCCTCGACTTTGTCGTAACTATTCATGAAGAAAAGAATAAGACAACACGTATAACGTAGGTAACGAGTATAAGTGTTGTCTTATTCTTTTCATAATCAAACTAATATTTTAAATTATTTACTTTGAAAACAGAAAATGTCTTTTTTAGGAAAATAAAAGCTATATCTTCATCGTAACCATTGGAAATAAACCACAAAGAATAAGCGGCATAGAGTATATCGCCAAAAAGAGAAATTTCGAGGGAAATAGCATTGGTAGTATTGTTGAAAGTGCTCAACAGCTGATACAATTTTGCACATACGAGTCCCAACCAGGAATCGAATCCAGGACCGCTTTAACGGATTCGGTAGAACATTTGCACAAAATTTTGGAGATTAGGTGCGTGAGAGTGAACAAACTTCAACTGGATATATTCCGGTAAAGTAACAATTCTTTTTTATCTTTAGCTCCTTCACTGTTTTATGATATTATATGATAGAAAACTTCTTCTAAAAGACAGGTTTTCCGTAAAAGTAAATCCCTTGAGAAGCCTTTTCCCAGTATATTTTATATTTCCCAGTACCCGCATCCATAATATATGTGAAAGAGCACTTAAGACACTCGACTTCGTTAAGAGAATCGGAGCGACGAAAAAGTTCGCGAGCGATGTTATTTCGCGTTAGTTAGGCCTCATCTCGAGTATGCTTGTTGTGTATGGGACCCTGCCGAAAAATTTTGTATTCCGGATTTGGAAAAGGTACAGCGAAAGGCGACAGCTATTNAAATCCATCTCAAAGAAATTACTCCAAGTAGCTTCTATGTCAACCAATAAAATTCCCTATTTAATATTTCATTAACACTTGAGGCTCAAAGAACTTAAGGCAAAATGTGACGTATTAGAAATATTAAGATACATGCGGATAACTATTCGCATGTTATTATGCAACACTCGAGTGATTTCTAAATAAAATATCCGTATTAATTGATTCCCCATCAGTGTTCCGTTGAGAAATCATCATTAATTATTTTTAGAAAATTCAATTAAAAAATTCAGCTTTGCATGAGTTAAAACGGCGAAGAGGAGAAAGTGGATAATTTACCGGTGGTTAAGCTCTGAGGGAAAGTTATCCCCACTCTACCCTATGAAATTGGAGGGAATTAGGTCCCACGAGCCAATCGGAATCTCATAACAACCCTAAAGCTAATTTCAAAAGGGTATTCACTTGCGTGACGATACGCAGCAATCTAATTCATTCGTGCAAATTTATTGACAGCTGGGAATTGGTAACGCAAATACGCATTTTCCAGGTGAAGGGCGAATGATTCTCCCTCCTTGAGTTGCAGGTTATGCACTTGCCACACACTTAAGGATGACCTTCATTTCTACGATAAAATGCATTGATGATTTATGAATACACACTCAAACCCAAAGGTAGTTATATAATTTATGTAGCCCTTATTCCATTTCAACTCATCCCATGATAGATTTTTCTCTACTTTCTGAGATTAAGGAGCTACCTAACATTCTTTCCTTAGGATATAGCAGATTCTTGTTATCTTAGTAGTTTTCTAAACGTATAACTGATAATACTTATTTATTACATTACCTCTTGTTTCCTCGCATTTCTCTTTCCATCTATTCCCTTATTCTCATTAACGACAACTTCAATAAAAGCCCTCAATTTATGTTGAAAGTCGTTAATATAATAATGCTTAGTTTGCATTCTCAATGTACTGCATATTTTTTTGTATTTTTCACTGTTCTTTGAATGCAATATTAGACTGGTTAATCGCAATATTGCCCAAGTGATTCGATTCCATTATGTCCATTCCGCATCAACAGCATTTCAGGGCTTCATAACAGCGAAAGCTGCACAACTTCTCTGAGATTTTCTGGTTCTTAAGAATCCCATTCACTCTTTTAAATTTTTTAGTGTTTCTTGTCATATTCTCTAAATCTTTCTCCGAGGTAGATTCACTTACGGTCCTTTGGCTTCGCAGAACATTCGTTGAATTATTTAAAATCGAAGCCTAACTTAAATGATCGAATTATCTATATATTTTAGGAACTTCCAATCTAAATTACTTAGTTTAAGTTTTAATTCTGTGATAGAGACGTATGTTACTAGTTAGAGTTACATATCAACCTAGTTATGTTTCAGAAACTTCCTTCCTGATGTCCGTTAGATGAAATTTAAAATTAAATTTTTCATCCGCCATGTAAAATTGCAACAATGCCTCTTTACTTAATTTAGGCCGATTCTGTCAACAGTGATAATCTGAGAAATTTGCATTATCTCTTACGACCAGAGTAAGCCGTGGCTTTATTTCAATAACATCTCCAGTGGCATGAATGATATCCTAAAGAAGTCACTCACAGGAAAAATTATTCACGTCGAATATTGACCGTAAAATATTTACGAGGGAATTTTTACGACGAAAGCGTTAACTTTTTATCGTTGAATTTCATGGATCGCTTCCTCATTGTGGTTGCCTTTCCGACCAACTGCCTTCGCGCCAGTTTCCCGTTCCTCGAATCGAAGTGAAACTAATTCACCAAACGCAAGCCTTCGAGGTAATGCTATTATTTCCCAAGAAATACGAAAAGCTGTTACTTACCTTTCCGAAGCTCCCTTTCCCGATGGCTCTCAGTATTTGAAAATGATCGAAGTTCACTGCAAAAGAGAGAGAAGATCATCATTTCTAAATTATGAGGAGCAGGTCAATCGATAATTGAATGAAAAACCCGATTTCAAGCTCCTGCTGTCGTCAAATTTATGGGAAAGTACCTAAGGGTCGGATCTGATTATAAGAGTTAGTGCGGAACTCATTTCATCGGAGGGAATATAATCATTGGAGAACGCGGCGACAACCTCTACCTTCCGACATGGCCGAATTAAATTTAACCCAAAGATGATGAAGGCGCTGTTTTATATTAATCCAAGATGATGAAATGGCTGTTTTATATTAATCCACCTATAGCGACCTTGAGGAGGGTGTAACGTTGTCGGAGCCTTCACTATTATTAAGAAGAAAATCCCTCCCGTCGATCTCACTTAGTAAAATTACCGTCATCTGCATCTTGAGATGTTTTTTTTTCTTGAGCTTCGCTCGATTTTCAATTTCTTCAACTTTTACGAAGTTGTTCTTTATAAAATAGAAAATGAGAAAACTACCTGGTTCGTTGAAAAAAAGTTCGATAGGGTCGAAACGTAATCCATGTGATAAATCCTTCATGAACTTTTCTGAATACTTCATAGTAACCAACTCACCACTTCAGATCTCATTAATTGCAATAGGATTCTCCTAGCGTACATTTTTTAAATAGTGCATATAAATAATGTCTCCGTTAAACAACATTTTTTATCTTCTTTTAATGATTAGAGTAATTCGTGGCTTGACAATTATTCAACAAATTCCAAGTTGCAACTGAAAAGCATCATTACCAAGCTCAAAGAAAATTATAACTATATGATGATGCTTTTGCATTTGCATTTTTGTACTAATTTTTATAAAAAATCTTTACCAGACACTAAAATACTTAGACCATTTGTACACTTAGGACCGATATTGTAATGTATGCTTAAATCTGACGTTAAATTGGTAAGTAAAGTTGACTTTAGGGCCAAGCATTATAATGCTGCGATAAAGTGAAGATCATATTTTATTATAACATGTATTAGCACGACATTGACTATAATATTCGCTTTAACAAACCGGGCTAACACTGGGACCTAAAACGACCCTAGGTTGAAATCCATTTTAAGTATACATTACAATGACAACCAAGGGCTTATATTTTCTTTTGAAAAGCACTACCACTGACGTAAGCAAAAATCACAAGCACGCAACACAACTTATGAAAATGAGACATTGGTGTATTGAAAAGCTTTCAGAAGCATTCTTTTACAATAAAATGTTATTTTAAATACAGGATATTTGCAAATCAATACAAAACTTTTAGCAATTCTTGCGAATCATATTACATAAAGAGTTTTTATTGCATTTACGGCTCTAACAATTAATGAAAAGACTTCCTACGATGCGATAATTATTGTCTAAGATTATAGCTGACACAAACTCTTAATAACAGTAATAACTGTAAAAAAAAGTAATCTTCTAATCCATCTCCAGCAACTTTAAAATTAAATTAGCACAATGTTTAATTTAATTAGCATATAATGTAACTATTTACAAATATAATTTAACTAATTTAACCCTCTTAATGTTTTTGACCTTTTTTTGACTATTTATTACAGGCCATTCGAATAAAATTGTAAAATAACGAAAATCCATCTCATAGAAATTACTCCAAGTAGCTTCTATGTCAACCAATAAAATTCCCTATTTAATATTTCATTAACACTTGAGGCTCAAAGAACTTAAGGCAAAATGTGACGTATTAGAAATATTAAGATACATGCGGATAACTATTCGCATGTTATTATGCAACACTCGAGTGATTTCTAAATAAAATATCCGTATTAATTGATTCCCCATCAGTATTCCGTTGAGAAATCATCATTAATTATTTTTAGAAAATTCAATTAAAAAATTCAGCTTTGCATGAGTTAAAACGGCGAAGAGGAGAAAGTGGATAATTTACCGGTGGTTAAGCTCTGAGGGAAAGTTATCCCCACTCTACCCTATGAAATTGGAGGGAATTAGGTCCCACGAGCCAATCGGAATCTCATAACAACCCTAAAGCTAATTTCAAAAGGGTATTCACTTGCGTGACGATACGCAGCAATCTAATTCATTCGTGCAAATTTATTGACAGCTGGGAATTGGTAACGCAAATACGCATTTTCCAGGTGAAGGGCGAATGATTCTCCCTCCTTGAGTTGCAGGTTATGCACTTGCCACACACTTAAGGATGACCTTCATTTCTACGATAAAATGCATTGATGATTTATGAATACACACTCAAACCCAAAGGTAGTTATATAATTTATGTAGCCCTTATTCCATTTCAACTCATGATAGATTTTTCTCTACTTTCTGAGATTAAGGAGCTACCTAACATTCTTTCCTTAGGATATAGCAGATTCTTGTTATCTTAGTAGTTTTCTAAACGTATAACTGATAATACTTATTTATTACATTACCTCTTGTTTCCTCGCATTTCTCTTTCCATCTATTCCCTTATTCTCATTAACGACAACTTCAATAAAAGCCCTCAATTTATGTTGAAAGTCGTTAATATAATAATGCTTAGTTTGCATTCTCAATGTACTGCATATTTTTTTGTATTTTTCACTGTTCTTTGAATGCAATATTAGACTGGTTAATCGCAATATTGCCCAAGTGATTCGATTCCATTATGTCCATTCCGCATCAACAGCATTTCAGGGCTTCATAACAGCGAAAGCTGCACAACTTCTCTGAGATTTTCTGGTTCTTAAGAATCCCATTCACTCTTTTAAATTTTTTAGTGTTTCTTGTCATATTCTCTAAATCTTTCTCCGAGAAAGAGAAATTCAACGCATTTGTCTCACTGTTCCTAAATTTTTGCCAACCGTAACTTTAATGTGTTAGAAACATTTCACCCAATGTTTCACCTCTTTATAGTTTGCATTTTTAATCCTCTGGCCATAATTTTACATTCACTTGTGCAAGTCCTTATGAAAAATATCCACCAAAAATTGTGTTCATTAAAGGAAAAAGTTAAAATAACTCAATTTGAGTAGAGTGAAATGCTTGCAAGAAAATGTTAAAGATTCTTCGGTATCGAAATATTATTATATGTTCAATTGCTGCCATAAACATTTAATATTTAAATAAAACTCAGAAGACGTTTGCGAAAGGAAACTCTTCTGTTGGTGAATAAATAAATATACGCAACCCAAACGAACTGCAAGTGAGATAACCATTATTCATTGCTTATTGACTTGGCTTGACTTCTTGGCTTAAATGTGCTATTTAATACTCCTTTTCTTAAATAAATTAAACTTAAATGGTGATAATCACGTAAAAATTATAAAGACAAGAGAAATGGCAATAATGCTGTCGTTAAATACAGGATTGAGATACCTCTGAAAACTCCATTTCTACGGGACAAAATATGAAAAAAAAAAAGTTTTATCAAGATACTTTGTTTAACATCTTCGAAGATCAATTTCGATAAAAATTGATTTCTGCTCATTTTTTAATTTTATGCGTGAAACAGAGAGTAAAATTTAACAAAGAAAGGGTTCTGTCTGAGAGAGCTGTCACTATTATTTAATCCTCTCTAAGTTGTTCGGTTTAGGGAAACTGGAAAAAGTTCAGATCTGGAAGTTTTCTAATTAAGTCAGGATTGCGCTGTAAGAGAAGTCTTTAAGGGCGCGATGTGGAATTTGAGAGAAACGAACAAATCCTAAAAGATTCATGTTAATAGCAGGAAACGCGGAATCGTGAGATGGTGGAAATATTGCGCTCTCTTTGAGCAAAGAGGGGGTTTCGAGGCAATCTGAACGTGAGACCAATTAAAATCGAACAAAGAAGGGGAAAGTGCTCACCCTGAAAAAGGGAATTTTCTTAGGTGACAATCATTCAGTTCCTTCAAAACTTAAGCACCAATTAAAACGTTTAAAGACGACGAGCAACTCCATCAAATATCTAATTCGACTGTAGTCAGCGTATGCTCTTAAATACCAAGATTTAGCTTTTACTGTTATCATTGGATAAAGCATATATGTACTATACTTGCTTTGAAAACTTCTCCGAAAATTACAACCATAAATCAAATTAAATAGGAAAAGAGGCGTGGTACTTAGTATTATTCATAATATCACGAGAGAAACTTTCAATGATAGAGAAGATATCGTACTTGTATGAGGAATTATAGTATTCCAATTAAAAGATGCGGAAATACGTTTAAGCTATGAAGATCAAAGAATGTTACCAAAGATAATAGCGAATACAAATGATTATTCTCAAGATAACATTAAGTACGGTTCACCAATAATAAAATTAAGATCTGACTGTGAGAGTTTAGTTAGAAAGTTAGGCTCAAGAGAGTAAGACAAGGTAATTGAGGCTTAATGTGATAAGGAATTATAATGATATCTATTTTTAAAGATTTACACTCCTAATTAATCACATATAAGTAGAGTAAAACATTATTATTTCTGTTCCGTATCAAGACTGCATTCTTTTCAAGCTCTCGCGTTAAATTGGCAATAATGTAAAGATATCAGAGGAGCATACATATTCAAAATTAACAGTACGCTTATCTATCGGACGTCGTTAGGTTGAAACCGATAGGCAAAGAGTGTCTTTTTACTGTCGTCCCCTCCGCAATTCATAAAATAACTAGATAACAAGATGGATTCTTTATCTTGCGTCCTCAAGATGGTATTTTATTTCGTCGTCTCAATCATCGATCGTAAAGCATGGAACTGATAATGAAGCGAATAGCATTTAAAAAGACTCCGCTTCAGCATTTAAAAGATCGAACGTCAATATCGACCGTTACGCCTAACACAACAGATACTGTAAGTTATACAAGAACAAATTCATATTCTTGTAATCTTTACGTAAACAGTACAATAGCTCACCACGAAATTAACTCTCATCTCTTTACTGATACCCAACATTAAGTAATACCGAGATATTATTTTACAAACAGCAACGCAATTTCCATAATTTCAAATGCAAATTTTATGCCGACGCCATGATGGATATCCGATTGGTAGGTCAAGATCCACCAGCCGTTGCATTCGACCTAATTTCGACCGTGGCATTCGACCCTAATCCCAGCCGTTCGAAAAGCGAAATTCGATGACGCATTTATCATGCGTGATGGCCGATGAACTCCTGTCTTGCTATTGCTCCTTTCCTGCGATGCCTTTTAGGGTTCGAGTTACTTCGTTTGACCCATTTCCTTCCTAGCATCGAAAACTAAGACGCCGTTCTAACCTATTCACAATGTAAACAATCCGCGACACCAACAGTCATGCAAGTTTGCCTCTTTCCTATCGTATTATTTTCTGCTGGCATTTCGCCCAATAAAGCCGTTTATTGTATTGTATTTTATCTCCACACCGTCTCAATTTGGAGCATATTTCAGAGCAATTGTGAGGTAAATGACTGCTAGTGCGTATACAATACTGCGTACGAACAATATTCACCAACTTAAAATAGGTATTGAAAATAATCAATAATTCGCCGATTTAACCCAAATACAAAAAAAACTAGTTGAGAAAATTTTCGTCGTAGCATATTTTAAGAAGAGGATATTGCCAAAATATTCAATTTTAGTGATTTTTACTGTGCACGCAAGTTTATTTTTGAGCTAAATTAAAAACCGTCAGAATGGAATTGCTTAATTGCCTTTACTCTTTTAATATAGTAAGAAGGGCAACATTTTGACGGAAAATGCCTCTATGAATGTAGTTTTTAAATGCGCTGTGTTTTCATTTTGAGGAGACTTATTGTTTTGACGGATAACCTATTTTCCGTGCATCATAGGATGACGGATAACCTATTTTCCGTGCATCTCAAATCTTCCGGGTCTGGAGCCCCTTTAAAAGTAACAATGCTATCGACCCATACAAATACTACTTACAGTGGTGGATGGATATTGATTAAGAGTATGGCTTACACCATTTTTAGGAACAATTTTGCTACCCCACAGTTTTTGTAGTACGATGTATTTTTTTAATTTTTGCGGTCGAACAAAACAGCCCGTTCTATGAATGGTTCAAGGTCCGGAATATAAGTACGCTGAAGGATACGCGATAACCTTGCGATCGCAAGAAGAGGAAAACTGACTCTCATTCTCAAATGATTTTATAGTCTAACGATACGTTTTATTGACCTGATTTAAATTCCCTGTGTACAGCATTCGGAAACTGAATTGGCATTTAGTTAGATGTAAATGTGAGAATCCATTTACTGCCCAATTTCTAATCACTATTTTAAACATTGATATAATCTTTCTTCCCTATTGGAAACAGCATATTACGAATTGTTCAGATGAACATTCTTTGTTAATATCAAAGACGGCAGACAACTCGAAAGCCCAAATGACGAAGGAATGCAAATTATCATTTACTGACAGTTATTTGAGGTTAACAGGACGATATTTTTTAATGATTTCTTTCCTTTTCATCATTCCTCGGAATCACAGACACTATAAAAAGTTATACGCACAGAAAATGAAAACGACGGCTTTATACTTCTCCGCCTTCACTCATTTAGCTACGTTACCTTTTAATGTCTTATTTATGCTGAATTTAATTAAGTCAAAAGATAATTTGCATTCTTACTCATGTGTGTAAACCTTCCTTAGTACCTCTTTTCGTCAATTTCCTTTTGAATTACCTTCCATTGAAAACCGCCGTCTAACATTGAATTTTTTACGCCAAAACCATGTGGTTCCATGTGGTTTTTCATTTCCACTGTTGCCTTTAAAAACTAATTATATCTTTAACAGAATACCTTGTCAGATACACATTCGAAGGAAATGGTTATAAAACGGATGATACATTTTTAAAATATTCCCTGAATAAAAGATCAATTTCGATAAAAATTGATTTCTGCACTTTTTTTTAATTTTATGCGTGAAACAGAGAGTAAAATTTAACAAAGAAAGGGTTCTGTCTGAGAGAGCTGTCACTATTATTTAATCCTCTCTAAGTTNTTTTACGCCAAAACCATGTGGTTCCATGTGGTTTTTCATTTCCACTGTTGCCTTTAAAAATTAATTATATCTTTAACAGAATACCTTGTCAGATACACATTCGAAGGAAATGGTTATAAAACGGATGATACATTTTTTATATATTCCCTGAATAAATAGTAAATATAAACCGCAAGAGATTATTTACCATGTGATCTCCAGCTGAATGAGAAATTATTTAGAACTGCGAGTAAAAGTCGGTTAACATACCAGAAATTGAATTTGCATTGGAGAAAGGAGTGTTTTTGATGAACCTCACATTTTCCTCGTATTTAAGCATAAAGCTCAATTTTATATTTTGGAGGATTGACGGTAGAATAAGGCGCATATTTTTGTAAAAGCGCAACCTCCAAATTCCAAGAAGCTATAATTTTGAAAGGACGGAGTTTTGCGAGTGAAAAGAAACTCGATTTATGGCCGAGCTCTCTAAAAGAAGGAGCCCTGTTTTCCAAAGAGAGACGGATAGTGAGGAAAGGAAACTTTATTCGCTATGAACGTTTGAGTTGATTCAGAGTCCATTTGTTCGCCGAATGCTATACTCGCTTTCGTAAATACTTTCCGAGATCTCGACTCATAAAGCCACTGCAATTATTTTAAATCGCTCTTGCCCCACTTTATAATTAGTGTCGTAAAAAGTTTTAGAGTGTTCTAGCAAATGATAACCACCAAGATGGAGAATGAGTACTGGCAATCAAAATAACTGAGCTTGATTGTTTTGAATGATGACGCATGTAGCAAATTAGAGGTGTAGAATGGGAATGATCAAAATAGCAAGGGAAATATCGAACGTATAAGAGATATGTGGGATCTCAACGCTATGCACACCATTTAAATATGAAAAATACTTGAAGAGCTTGATCATTGTTCTTTTGATTGATTGTTGTAACTTTTCCGAATTTCCACACACGAAGTGGCAAATATTATAAATTAGCGTAGTTTGCAAACTAATGTAGTTTATGGAGGAGGTGGTTAAATACAAAGTTTTGTAGTTGAGTACGTAGAACTTGTAACACTGTTTTTGTTAGCTGTAAATTGTAGTTAAGTGCGGCGGTATAATACAATAAATAAATAACATAAACTAAACTCGCTAAAAGTTTGCGATCTTTGATGCTGAAGTTTCCCGTCTTTGGGAGGCTTCGTACACTATTTAGTATAGTATATATCATTTAGTACGTATGTTGAATGACATACTACATCTGGAAAGAAGATTAAGGAATTTTAATCCAAATTATCATGATCCAACATTGATGTATTTTGTAAAAGCTCCATTAATTCCGTTTTAAAGTCCCGAAATCTTTTTGAGAAATACAAAAACCATTTTGGGAATAAATGTTGAAAATATATGAAAATCCTTGTTCACTTCCACAGAATGATAAAAACCCGTTAGTATAGTCTGGTAAAATTTAGCCTTCAAAGCAGTACTTGCAGTTAGAATAAACTCGATTTGAAAAGGTGTTAGCTTGTAGAGGACCTTAAGAGTAATAAAAAAAACTTGTACACTTTCCCAGAATGCGGACTTTTCACACTTCCCAACATTCTGCGGAAGCGTTCAAAGTTTGTTTCGTTATTACAATGGTCTTCCGCGCAGTAACACCTTCCAAAATTGAACTCATATGATGAAAATTTATTAACAAATTATTTTTACCGTATGTCGGGTTTCCAGTTGAATACTCTTTCTCACGAAATCGCAGCCAATACATTTTGGGAAAAATTTCTAAACAAACTTCAATTCACAAAAAGCTACACAAAAGAGTGATTTTCAACTTATTTTGCGCAAAGGTCATTTATATTGAAACAACAATTTTTTCCGTCTATTTCTAGATTGTGAAGAATGAATCTTTTCCCTTAAGAGATGCATTTGTCTTTTGATTCGTTGAGAAAAGTAATCTGTGTAACTAAAATCTATATAACAACTTAAATGATGAGTCTATTGTAATTTCAAAACAAATAGTAGTTAAATTAAATGCCGAAAGCTCATTTGGCTGTTAAAGTACGGGAAACGTTAATACGAGAATAATCGAATAGTTTTCTGTAATCTTTTCGTGCAGAATGAACAGCAATGGACAACGTTACTAATTTTGGACACAATATTATAAAGAAGAAAAGGATTTCCTGCGTATATTATTAGGAAGATTGGTACAGTACCGTAGCCCATACATACACTTTGATGCATTTCCCTTTTATTTACTATATGGCTAAAACTAATACATTAATTCATAACTCATGTAAAAGGAACGTTACGCAAGCTACCTTCACCTTTCAACGAATTCTCCGGTTCCCATTACAAATCCTCTCGTCTTGGTAGAGTTAGGTTACCTCAAACCTGTTCGTCCATTGTATTCCGCCCATGTTATTTTCCCCGAGGAATTTTCTCCCAAAGTCTCCACACTATCTCTTGCGAGGGTCTCTTTCTCTACATATATATCTCCTTGGTAATTTAACTTTCAAAAAATTTGGATACAAATCTCCAAGACGAATAAAGTTAATGCAATCTGTTTCGTTCAGAAGTGAACTACTAAAGCTCATTGTGAAGCTCTTACCGAAAACGTGATACAGATAGCCTTAGAGGCAATTATACGCTCGTGTAAACAGATTAATGTCTCTATCTACAAGCTCATCTAAGTTCCAAGTACGACAGCATTTGCAATCGAAAATACTTCAATATTCAATGAATATTTTTTTACCTCCGCTAATGGTATTCGATTAATACTAATAGAGTTTCCGTAGTGAATTTCGAATACTTTCGAAATTGGTTTTTTTATGTAGAAAAATGTGTATTCTAGAACCGCACTAGTTCTTCAGCTTTCTATTCTATCGACTATAATTATTCCTTCGTTCATTTAAGTATTTAAAATATGTCGCTGATGTTATTGAACGATCAGTTGAAAATATTCCGTTTTTACATTTTTGCACTCGTTATTTTTATTTCCGGCAGGGTTATTACAAGATTTGGATCTGTCTGTACGGTCTTCAGCCTGAAGGCTAGTTTGGACCTCCTCCCTCCACCATAAGCAACGAAAAGCTTTGAAGAGGGAGCTAAGGCGAATAGGCAAAATGAGGAGTGAGGTATTTTCCCGTTACTCTCCTAACTGAAACAGAATGCCATAAACGGAGCAACTCCACGTAAGTAAAGCACAATGACTCTACAAGTAACACTTTTAGTAACATTCGAAAAGGAGAGACAATCAATTCCATTATTCAGGATTACTCATACCTCAGTAGCTTTCATATTATGATACAATCATGAACAAAACTGATGTGACAATAAATTAAAGATATATCTCTATTCTGTTTCAAAAGACAGGTGAAAAATAATCCATTCATTAGGATACAGTACCAGGCCCAAAGATTAGGATAACAAACGCACAGAAAAACGAAATTGTATTTTAGCACTCACATTTAGGAGTAAAATTTGAAATACATTCTTTATTTAAATTGTTCCAAAATACACAAGGAAAAGGGTTTAGATGACTTGGCACGATAAGGCGTGCATCTAGGAAAATTCCCAAAGAGAAAGGGACAGTCTCCCAAACGACGTGAAGAACTATTCTGGTGGGATAGGTCAATGGATAAAGCAACCAACCGCCAATTGCGAGACCCGGGTTCGAGTTCCGGCCCCGTCAGGCTTTTTCATGACCGTTTCTCCTTGGGATGTTTCAGTATATTTTTGCATTTATTAGACAATGTTCAGAAATACCGGAGTGTAAACTATTCCTTTTGCGTTTCTACTGTCACTCACTCAATAAAAAGTTATCGAACCTTCCTGTCTTTAAACGTTTTGATGCTAATCTAGAAATTTGAGTGATAAGGGGAAAATTCGCTTTCAACCGAAATTGTGAACAATTTTGTATAAATGAGCTGCAGGTGAAGGGGTGATTTCCCCTATGATATCAGATATCACGAAATACGTCACGCGGGAACGAATCGCAGTCCCAAAATACGCTCAGCTCCCGTTTATTACTGCTTTCGATGGCAACGCGATAGAATTTTAAAAAATAATCCATTTCAGGGAAATTGAACGCGTGGGGTAAAAAACGCTACAGATAGCATACGACTATCCAAAAGAGAGATAAGATACTTTTGCTGGAGAAGAGATATCCTTTTAGGTAATCCAGAGATAATACTGCATAGTCTCCGTCAAAGGAAAATGCTTTGAAGGTCCAAGACTCGCAAACCAAAATCAGACAAAAACACTGAGAGATGTATGTTGTTAAAGTTTGGAAGTTGGAAATTACGACAAGTATTGAGAATTGCAAAGGATGCGTCTCTGACGCAGTACCCATAACAAAAGGATGATTCCAAAAGCTCTTCGTGGACCGAGAGCGGAAATGAAAGACATATCAAATAACCGGAAAAAAAACGCGGCGTGATCCTGGAGCCTTAAGAGCATTGTGTACATTTTCCAAGCCCACGAAACTTTATCTGTTACCCTTCTATCCAGCTCTCCATATCCCCTACCTTCACATTTCTTTCATCCTTTCTACTTCCATAATATACTTAATTCTAAACGTCATATCCCTGAACTCATTTCCCAGTATCAGATCCTGGGGCAACAAAAACTCTCCGTATACCTTTCCATCTCTCATACCTTGGACAAGTTGGTTTTTCCGCATTATCCCGTTTTTAATTCTCTAGATGGAAAAACTAAAATTTGACCCGTCTTTTCCACAATATCTTTTAACCCTCCCATAAAAGTTTCATTCTATTCGGGTTGAGATTTAATAATTTAATAACCTTACTTTTAAACTTTTGAAATTTACTTTCACCAAATTAATAGCTATATTATTCTCGTAATTTGTCGCGTTTTCATATTGATTGACCTATTATCTTCGATAGTCTTAAATGGCAAGAATCCCACCAGTTAACTTCCCTGTAGTTATTTAGTGATATTTTCGTCGTTTGTGATATTGAATTTTAACTTTGATTTCCATAAACTCTTACGAAGTATAACATCATACCATATGTTCATAAATCGAACATTTTTTGTTTTAATTTTGGTACAGGACTGATGGAATCAATGCTACTTAAAATTTTATCCGTAGTGTAAACGTAGACTTGTCACACTGGTCAGTGAGAAAGCATGGGCAAACTACCTCACTCCTCATCTTTTCTAGTAAGCCTCGTACCTCATTCCATCATCTACAGTTTTCGGCTTCTAATAATGGAGACGCTGGGGGGTCAAACCGGCCTAAGGGTTAAATGCTTCACAAACCGATCCATAAATTCATTTAGACAAAGATCGTGATTTTAAGATCGCAAGTTTTGACAAAGGCTAATGAACTGGTAGGCTTCGCTCAATCAAAATCAATAGAATAATAGAGGCTCCAAAGTTCCCAAGAATAAATCCAAACACTCCGATCCTCTCAGAAAATAGGTAATTGGTAATTAAAATGCAGACCTGAGATGCCGTATTCCCCGACTACGACTTCTTGACTTCCTAATAAGGGAAGAGTGCGAAAAGTGAGGTTGACGGAAATTAAGAGATGTTGGAGAAGGGAAAAGAACAAAGAGAAAAAACAAACAGATGGAAAACGATCAGAATGAACACCAGACTACTTGGTCGAAATTCGAATGATATTTTGAAAATAGAACAGATTTTTGTAATAGAAAAGCACTATTTCAGGGAATTTAGAACATATATTGGAATACGATGTAGACATCGATCCGAGTCCACAGCAAGGATTTGCCATTCCTTTATGAGCCCTTGTAAGACAGTAAAATTAAATCTTTTATACGTATTGGATAAGGGTGATAGGGCTTAACTTTCTCTTATTTATGTATTAATAAAAATTAATACTTTACTATTTAAGCATGTAATATTACTTTAAAATGCGTATAAAAAACAGCCAAATATTGCGGAAGTGTAAAATTTGGGAGTTAGCAATCTTTTTTCCACTCGAAGCCTCAGCTGGTTTTGAAGCCCTTTAGAAATGGCAGCAAATATCGCCAAGATAAAATAGCGATATTTGCTGCCACTCAGAAAACTCTCTCAGCATGGTAATATGACAGATTCTTACCAGTTGCTCAAGACATATAAACATACAGACAGCGAAAAGTAACATTACAACCATCCTTGTACAAACTACCAAGATACAAGTATTTTTACATTGATATTATACTGAGATAGTCTCTTTCTAAGTCCTCCCCCATAAGTAGAAAAATATTATTAGGTAAAACCAAGATTTTAGACGTTATTAATTCTTTCAAGTAGAGTTTATATTTTCAAGGAAGTTGCACGTGCCTACCTCGTTTGTGGAAATTTTTAATGTAGTGTATTCATACATTATACGAGTATCCATAAATAACTCTGATTTTGATAGTAATTGATTTTCGATCTTGCAAATACATCACTGGCTATCAAATTGGACAGAATTGTTCTGTCATGATAGCTTAAAAGGTTAGAGCAACCCAACGGCAATCCGGAATTCTGGGTTCGTGTCCCAGCTACGGGAAACTTTTTTCCTTTATTTCTTTCTCTAAGTACCTATTTTTTTAATTCTGACTGTAGTTTGCAAAATTGAATATTGTTCCTTAAAATAAAGTAGCGAGGTACTTGAAAAGTGACACTTAGTTTTTAATAATTCAATCTGTAAAAGCAATCATCACGCTCTTTAATTACATCCATAATGTGCTCTCTCCAGTTTAAAGATTTTAAAACGCGAACGAATCGCATTACATTATTTCTCAAAATGCGAGCTTTATGGACTCAAAAGAGGACAAACATTCAAAAAAATTGCTACGACTAACAGATGGCCCGCTGCTTCGTTAAAATCGTAGAGCATAAGACGTACATGACCTTAGAAATTCTTGACTTGAATTCCCCCGAAACAAATTTCCCACAGCACAGAGAGGGGAAGCTGCGTCTATGATAGAGATTAAGACGACCTCGGATCCATCTGACGACGGCAAAAGTAAAAAGGCTGTTGGTGAAGCGAGAACCCGCTTCTGGGAGTGCGCGACAGTCGATTGCTCTAGAGATAATGGGAAGATGAATCCGATCGAGAAAAAGGCAGAGAGTTAGGGGAGAAAGTAGACGGAGAAGCGCCGCTCTACGGGAGATGAGTCAATCAAATAAGGTAAAGGGATGTAACTGGAAAGAGGATGTGGAAGGAGGAGAGTGGGGATGGAAAGAGAGAGGTAATCGGTAGTTTGTTGAGCGGAGTAGAGGAAGAAGGAGGGAAAGGAAGGCAATGGGAGAAGGAGATCGAGAAAAAGTGAGGGGGATTAAGGCAAGGAGAAAAGAATACTTCGCATCGGGAGTAAATGAGGCAAAGTCGTAGTCGAAATATTGCAATTATTTGCTACTGACTGCGTGAGCTTACACGTATTTATTCCGATGCAAATGCAAAACGAAGAATTCGCAAAATTATATTAATTTATTATTCCGTAGCAAAAGTTGCCGCAACGAGTATGTTCCATTTTTCATTTTTCGCATACCGTGATGAATATCTTTTTCGTCTCGTAATTTTTGGTTGAATTGAAAAAAGTGTCATTCTAAAAAAATACGCTTGAATATTGCAACGGCTACGACAGCCATTCTGGAATAGTAAACATGAGATAAATTTTATTCTGCTAATTACAAGGGGCTCCACACGCTTAATGCCTACTAAGTGAACTACAAGAAGACCAGAACCTCCTCTTCTGTAAGTCATAAAACTACAATACGATCAGGTTTTTGGCGCCAGACATTTAATATGTTTATGTAAATGATGAAGGAAAGGTTGTGTGTGACAAGGTATGTTTTTGTTGTAAAACTAAGATAGGGCTCCCAGATAGCCAAGTGGGCAACGCGTTCGACTTTGGTGAAAGCAGTCCCGGGTTTGATTCCCGGTGGAGGCTCACGTGCGAAATGACCTTAGCTGTCGAAACACTTTTAACAATACTGCTACTGTTACTATGATAGGGGAATTTTACTCACGGTGATAACAATAATACAAAGAGATGGATAAGTAAACTAATCAATGGGCATCCAAATCAGTGTTAGGAAAATAAACGCATAAAGGAAATTAAGTAGAGGCACCGAAAGTAATCCTGGGAAATTAGGTATTTATACTGCTCAAAAAAATAGAATAGATGTACTTCGTTGAACACAATTTCGGTGAGCACAACACTTACGAGGAGGTAATTTTGCGAGGGTCATCATATTTTGCGATACCCCTCCAATTCGCTTTAAAATTTCCAAGCTAACAACGAATGGAGACTATTCCACGGAAATGAGAACCTGGAGATAACCCACAAAGGGAAATACCCGTTCTGAAAAAGGATGAGAAATCTTTAGTGATAATCATAATTATTAATGAAAATATAAGTCGCACGTCAGAGTGTAGGAAATGAAGCACTGAATAAGCTTCACCGTTGATAATACTGATATACGGAAATGGAGTGGCAAACATTAATTTGATACTGAAATTTGTATTCTAAAAGCGACTCCTTGAATCTGTGAATAAAAATCACCCTCTGAGAGTGAACAATTTTTTTAAGGATGGCATTTTTTTTCAAATATTAATATTTATCAGTACGTTATACGAAATAAAATGCGAAGTAATAGGAAAGAGAGCTGACGAAATATTATTCATCCTCTAACGTATTTAAAGGTATTTTTCATCACGTTTATTTTGATCGACAGAAATTATTTCAAAATGAAGAGAAATGACACAAGAAGACTCATTCTTCACTAATGGATAGAAGAACACAAATAGCATTTAAAAAGGAGTTTATTGCTGAGTAGGTCGAGACTCAAACCCAACGTAGTATTCACAGCCAGGATCGAAATAGATTAAATACCTCTGAAACGGGAGAGCTCGCCTTTAACATGAGATGCTGTAGATATTCCCCCATAATGCATTAGAGGCATGAAATGCACGCATACTAGATATTTTATACTTGATAAAGACATGATATCGTATGACATCGTTGTAAATATCCGCAATATTTTATAGAAACCCGAAATTAATGTACAGCAACTCCGTTTCGCTCACGTATGAGACATTTATTTTATAAAAGTTTTAAAGGATGCCACAGAGAATGGGTTAACTCTTGCGAGATTCACAATAGTTTATAAATTGTCGGAGATTTAGTCTCAAGAGAAGGCACGCATCTAAATTCTCACTTAACATTAAGCACTGTGAGGGAAAGATCCCGTGACCTTTAATCTTCCTCCACGATACAAGGAAAATATTATGATGATAAATTGCGGAGAGATGAGGACAGAAGGGAGAATGTGGGGATTGGCCTAAGCCCAGCGGATTTTAGATAAGGAGGGGATAGAAAGATCACACCGGAGTTAGATTGGGAAACCGAGATAGATACTGGTGAAACGGTTACCTGGAGACGAGCCCCACCTTCCCATAGGTCCCCTCTTACCCTTCTTGACGAACCTTGGGCCCAATTTCTGTCTTGAACAGGATAGAACTTTTTCCTCTCCTTTTTCCTCTCAGCCATAAGGTTATACTTTCTTCTCCTACCGGCGAGTGAAGTCTCCTTGATTGATGAACTTTCCGAGTCATTATTAATGAATCTAATTTCTCCGAAGGGGACTTTTTCCCAGAGCAAATGAACTTGTTTGCCTTGTCCTCCTTTCAAACGTCACGACAACGGAATCCCAATTAGTACTTCCGACCCTTAAGGAATGGAGAATGCTCTACGGTTTCATGGAAGGGGCCTTTGAGTTCTCAAGAATTTTTTATACGGAGCTTGCGCGACCGTTTCCAACATATTTTATAATTTGAGCGACCACCTTTCGCAATAAAAATACTGACTATTATTCGCCCTTTCGGATGTTTTCAAGCGATGGAGTTCGATTTCTTATGGCATTATGTTTTGTGTAGACGCTGACGAATTGCGATGAATACGTACGCTTGAAGGTTCAAATAAGTGGAACTGTACAAGATACGCAAGCTACAGCAAAATAGCAAATGCAATCATTGAATATTTATTGCCAAATACTTATTCATGAATGAGGGGAAATTACGACCTTCCCAAATTCAGCTCAATGCATAGAGGAACCAATCTCATTAACGAAGCAACTCGTAAACGTTTTCTTTTCTCAATACTTAATGCTCACTTTGGAGAGGAGCCAGGAATTCTACAGATGCTCAAATAGGAATAGCTATTTTCAATTCAAAACAAGAAAATGCTGCAACGACAGTTAAGATATCAGACCAAAGACAATATGGAACGCTTCTCTCTGTTTTGAAAATCCTTCGTCGAGAAACTAGAGAATTCAATCTCACATTAAACTGGTAGTCATAAATTTTTTTTAAATATACAAGAATTGAGGTGACATATTGAAGTATTACCTTTATTGCAAGACGTAGGAAGTAAAGAACGGATCGGTTATCGTAAGTTAAAAATACATCGATAAATTATCATTAAAAAGGACACATTTACAACATAGGAACAAGCCCAAGATTTATTCATTTAATTATCTAACCCTTTCAGCGAGGTTAGGTCAATGGGCCTTACACCTAACCTCTGAATTTTTTTATAAAACTTATAAATACAAAACAGCCTATATTAAGGAAAACCAATAAATAAAAATACAAATTAAATTAATTAATATATTTAAGAAAGATTAAGGTTGTGAGAAGAGATGGGGCTATAGAAAATATAAGCTCAAACTCATGAACTCTAATATAGTAACTATACATGAAATAGGTATCATTATTTTTCCAGAATTGTACCGACTGACAACACTTCATGTAACTACTTGCAGTGTGGAAATTGAAAATAATAATATTACAGAGAAGGAAACAGATATTGTGACGCAAAAGATTACAAAAATTAACAAATTGAACATTTTCTACTCCAAATTTACCAAGAATGACACTATATGATTGTAAGATTCTATTTATTTTTGCTTCGAATTTACGACATGTTCGTATTTGATTTATTTATTACAGAACAATACACTGTAGTAGTAGTAGACAATTTAAAGATTCTACCATACAAAGATACTACATTCATCCATTGGCAGAACCAAGTGGGGAGCAAATGGTGACTCCACCCCTTGGTATGTCTTTGTTTTTCTAGTAATTTGCCTGTTAACTGACAAGAATGTGAGGTTTTTTTAGCGATTTCTACACATCTACCACATATATCGCCACAGAATGGTATTTACATTTTTGGTATTTCAATAGTATTTTAGTTGACTGGAAAGGAATACATAAGGTACTTGACTTACACTGCCCCTACCCCTTGGTAAGTTTCTAGTCCCGCCCCTACTTTCATCTCCAAATGATAAAATAATAGAAGCTGTCCAGAAGAGAAAGTAAATAGATTCTTTGCTGCGTTCATCAATTATTGCTTTCCGTTCGATATCCGAAAAGGAAACCCAAAGAATCCAATATTGGTTTCTTTGCTACTAGATTGGAACAAAAATGGAGATTTTTCTGGATTGCTTTCTTGCGGAAAATATTGTTAATTTCGAAGTGATCGATATCCTCAGTAATTGGTTAACCAATTTCCAAATGATCCCGAGTGTTCCGACTTCTCTTCAAAGCTTATGTGAGATTAAACAACGTTTTAAAAGAAAAATGACTATTTTACGACTTAACGGGATGGGAACGATATTTGATAAATTTTCTGCGACGTAAAAGTTTCCGTTT
This sequence comes from Ladona fulva, assembly GCA_000376725.2. Taxonomy (NCBI): domain Eukaryota; kingdom Metazoa; phylum Arthropoda; class Insecta; order Odonata; family Libellulidae; genus Ladona; species Ladona fulva. The sequence goes on along the minus strand of KZ308343.1, from coordinate 388,697 downwards.
GGCACTTTGTTCATTATTCGCTATTAATTAAAGTTCCATCAACGTGAGCGCAGTAAGGAAATTAAGCTTTGTTTTGAAGAGGCTATACGCAGCAGTATAATATACGTAGCCTCCGCGCTTTGGCGATTTATCAATTCCAAGTACACAAGTAATGAAACAAACTAAACCTCACGAGAGACTGAGAATTCCTTACCCTAGCATTCCTCACATTCCAAATCACCTCGTTTAGGTTTCATTGAAAGAGAAAAAAAATTAACCAGGCAAAGTGGAAATACAGCTGATAAAATAAGTAAAAAGTTTGAAATGGATTTTAATTAAAAATAATTCATATAATTCTACAGAAGAAATGCCCTACAAGGCCACGATATCTTCCATTTTTCTGGTGAATGCTTCATCCAATTAAACTATCGAGCCGAAGCGTTTTGACGTGCTGTTTCAGGAGACTTTAGCCTGCAAGCTACTATTACCCTTGCCAACAAAGTCTCCCAAAACGGCATTTCAGAATTTTCTGGCTCGTTAGCCAGAAAATTCTGACCCGCTAGACATTAGCTTAGTGCGTGGAAAGTCGCTTTAACCCTTTCATTGAATTAATGTGCGATAATGAGTCGCTCAGTAATTCTCATGTAATTGATTAGTTGGAGACCGTATAATGTAGATAAATAATGTGCGAGCGATCTAAAACTCAAATATAACCAAATTACATGGAAAATTTACGAAATTTAAGAATATCAAAAAATCTCGTCTCGAGAGGAAAATAATGAGGAAATATTTGGAAACGATACTCTGCCTGCAAAAACAACAATTGTTTTTTGTGACGGCAGAAATTTTGCTTATATAAAAATATAGCAGAGCCTTATTTCAGTCATATTTGACACAAAGTAAAGTAAATGACAGTGCGATAAAAAGTTAGAGCCCAGACCTCCAAAACAGCCGAAGCAAAAAATAAGGTTAAAACTAGGTGTGATGAATCTTCAGTGTCATAAACTTCCTGGAAAAGAGGCGGATTTTTTCCGCATCACAGCCAAATGTAACTCAGAAATATTGTGCTATAATTACAGAAAATTGTTTCTTATTTTTTCGTGTCCTAATATTTAATTATGATAAATTCTATCGTATACGGCCGGACTTCATGGAACGATTCTAATAAAATGAAAAATTAAGGAAATTACAAAATTCTTTTCTTCAATTATGATACCTGATATGTAATATGATACTTTATTTTGCTCAAGGAAACGAATTGAAACTCGGGTTACATGAAATTTTTAAGTTTCATTCGCTAAGACCTCTATGCGCGTAGGTCACTGCCAGAAAGGGGTCTAGAGCAAAGGTCCGAATATTTTCCTTGACCTTTCTCGGTATAAGGGGGGAAGGAAACGTGAAAAAATAACGTCGAAAGAACGTTGTAACGGTCACGAGTTGCAAGAGCGGTATCGAACCGAGACCGATGGCAAAGACTACATAGAATCACTCGTTCCGCTTCAAGATATTACCAGTTGAAGATTTTTAAAGGACTGAATACTTGCTTATTAGAGAAGAAGTACTATTTGTAGCAGTATTTAACACTGCGATTTTTTCATTAAATATCATTTAAATTCTGGATCGTAAGGTTTGATTCGGGATAATTATGCAATGTGATATTGACAACAATTTTAAAATTAGAAGGCAGGTTATGAATATGAACTGTTATTCAGGGAATCGAACTTGAAGCAAACCGAAAAATAAACGTTATCTTCGCCGGAGTAAAATCCGAACCTAAGAATTTGGAAAAAAATGAAATTCTTGAACGTGGACAGAAATGGAAAACAATTATTTATTTCGTTCCCATTTTCGTTTCCCAACAATACACATTTTATACTAAGAGTAATCAGAGGGAGTTTTAATAAACATGGGTTTCTACGACTTGCAACTAACTATTACTAAGCTTTATTCTACAATTTAATCTAATTTAACGTATATGAAAAAATCTGGAAAAATAAAACAACCTTTAAGGAGGATTAGTGTTTTAAAAACTCTCCATAAACCGTAAGTCGGCAAATGGAACTTCCCGTTTCAGATTTATACATTAAAATCTTTAAGGAATAAAATTTAAAGTTGTGTAGGGATGCTGTAAGAAGGTGGTTATGACAACTCCTACACTTTGATTTTAACTACATATCCCTAAACTCCTCTGAGCTTGAGACGGGCATATGTATTTGGTGTTCGAAAACTCGTAAAATTACCTGAATGTAAGCTGAAAAAATAAAACAATCTTTGCCTATATTTTCTTGAGCTCAATCCATTCTTTTCGGATTTTATTTTTATTTTAAAACTGTACTGAAATATACTCCTACAAACGTTCATTCCCTTTCACTTGATAGCCAAATTCCAATCTAGGTACCATAAAGAAACACATAGCAAAATAAAATGAACCAGATTTCTTTTGGAAATTACTCTCTGCTTCATAAGAAATGGGATTAATTTACAGATACTATGCAAGTAGTGGTTGAAAGGAGTTTTGGAGTTATCTGAGATTTGTTGCAATTTATTGGAAATTCCGATTTACCATTGAGGTTTTGACTTTAGGCTGTCTACTTAGTTCTCCCTTTCTCATTATTTTCGCCTCCGTATAAAATGCTTACTACACTTAAATCTTTTTAGGATCTTCTACTGGCTATAACCACTGTCGCTCTTTCACTCTACTTTCCCATCAACACTCATGGGAATGAAATGTAAACTTCAATCAAATTAAGGCTTCTTCATATGCATGATGATTAACTTTTTAAGACGTTTTATAAATTCATTTAAAAAATTAAAAATTTAAATTTTATTCTAAAAAGTTTTATTAAAAAATAATGATCGCTCACCCGAAGTTATTCGTATCAGAAATATTACATCATTACCATCTCTTTAAACTTAAGATTAGAAAGAAATTTTTAATTTAATAAAAGAAAGAAAAAATGAGAGAAAAAATTCTTTAATGAAAAAATCGGGAGAATGAAAAGATATCCAAAAGGAATAAAACAGCAGGTAAAGTCCTCGATAGATGAAGTTTTAGGAGTTACCCTTAAATGTTTAGTCCCATTTCGGATCTAGGAACGTACTTGATATCCAGTATCCGGATATAGGATTGGATGTGCACTTCCTTCTAAGATATGGAATCGCAGTCTCCTCCCCAAGGGAAGTGAGACATTTTCAAGAGAATAAATTTCAGATTTTTCACTCAGGGGATTCGCTACCTTTCCACTGGATTCCCTGAAGAAATCTAAGTGAAAAAGGTAACATATTTTATTACTCTACATACTTCACTTGGATTTTTTTATTGTACTTGATGGCCTGAAATAATGGAACAAAAATATTACGAATACTTCCTTAATGATGACTGAAGACCAAATGTATGTCAGTAAAACGTCACCGTAATGATAAAAAATTTATTTCTACGTGTACCCTGAGTAACTCCTTTCCCCAGAGGGTACGTGCACCGATCCGTCAATTTTGCTGATCGGTTAGTCTCGCGTATCGTTCGCGGGGAAATGAATTTTTAAAAAGACTCGTTCTAGTTTCTCTTTCTCCAATTTTTCTCGTACCAGATCGGCCCATGTAACACGGAGGACGCCCTTTATCAGGAAGAAAATCTTCTTGAAATATAAATACAAACTAAATAAAATCAAGTTTAATCTTCTCTCTCAAAATAAACTCCACATTCTAATTATCTTGGTTCTAATTGAATAAACTAGCAAGAACTCGTTCTAAAGACGCATAATTTGAAAAAAAAGTTGTGCAAAATATGACCCACAAGAGTACGCCTTGATGAAGATTTTTAATCCCTTTAAATTTTATGAATATAATTCTATTTCGGAAACTTGTCCTTTAATACCATGAGCGTGTAATACATCGACCATCTACGCCCTTCTGCAATCGTCCGTTGAAGCCATTTCTGTTTTGAGAAAGCGTTCAACTCCCTTGAGTACACTTGTACTAGATAGTTTGATAATCCCTTTGTATGAATAGTAATTACAGTAAATTTTAATACTTGTTTACGCGACTGCTGGTGTAAAAACCTTTCATAAGTATAGTCACCCAAAAACACGAAATACGTGTACTTATAGTTATTGACCCTTTTTCCTTTATAATTGACAGAATTGACAGCTTCTTTGACAATTATTGCAATTATTTTTTAATTTAGCATTTGGATTGGAAGTAGCGCCAAATATAACAAAGGATTACGTTAAAAAATGTCATAAAGAGACGAATTATCTTCATCAGCCGAAGCCGATTCATTTGTCTTTTGGTTCACGATAGAGAAAATGCATTACATTAACTTCTGTCTCAGTCTTCTCACTGATCTGATCTTTCTCAGTATTATACAATAAAACACAAACGACATATAAATCCCAAAGAAAGACGGACATAAAACAATCTCGACCGGGACTCGAATCTTTAGATTTCCAATGAGACGCTTTACACAATTTAATCAACGAGCAGGAACATTCTGACTCGTTTTTTAGGGAGCCTTCGCACACAAAGGCGAAGTGGTTTCGTTCGACTATGCGGCATCGTCCACGGCCAACATCGTCGTTGCTCCAAAACTTAGTTAATTAAAGCATCAGCCCGGAAAGCGGAAGAATTCGGATTCGACTCCCGGTCTTGGGAGACTTTTTTCATGTTCGCTTTTCTTCGGGATTTTTCCTAGGTGCACGCCTTAACGTTGAAAGTCGCCTTTACCCGTTTCTTTCATATCATTATAGCTCAATGAGGAAACAAATTACGTCACTCCTCATTCAGCCTAATCGCCTCATTCCCTCTCCAAAGCTTTTGATCGCTAACGGTTAAGAGATTGAGGAACAATCACACTTCGGGATTATGTTAGAGACTGTGTCCCAGTACAGTTTCACTGTACTTAAAAATTCTTTAATTAAATACTTTAATTTCTTTAATTAGTTTCTTTTGGCTAAAAATATACAGTAAAGATCAACATTTTGCAATAAATATCACAAGAATTTTTTCCACCTTATGCTTGGGATTCAGAATTGTGTAGTCACTACAAAGTATTAGCGGCTCCCACATATGGACACCATGCTGTCGACAATGGACCCATTGGGAAGGAGTTCCGAATCCAACTATCTCCATATATATGCATATATTCTGAAAGAACGGTGGGAGTTTCAGAAAAGAGTCATTGCGCTCGGAAACGCAATCTGGCCAGTATTGCGCCATCGAAAATGATTATCTCCCTCTCTGGAGGGATCATTATGCAGCAGAATCGGAACCGATTGTTCCCCACAATACCTCACGACAATCAATTCAAGTACAGGAAGTAACAGCTGGGAGAACTACTGATGGGTGGGGAGTGGATTTGTGCTCTCGGCATCGCTTCCCTCGCAGTTTGAAACGTGTCCCACCGTGGGAACGATTATTCTGGACGCTAATGAATAGCCCGTTTTAAGTGCTGCGCCAGATCTCCAGAGAACCGTGATATTGAAATGTACACGGGTTTGACTCCATAAAGATTGCATTATAACTTACCTAACAATTGTATACAGACGATTATTTTCCCATTTCTAATTCGCATAGAGTTCTAAGTCGCAGACATCCAGTCGTATTTGAACGAAAGTGGATTACCAAAACAATGGCCAATGAGATGATCAAATAGTACACTAAATGAAAAATGCTGAAATAAATAAAACTGAACGGAAACAATAGCAAAAGAATTTTTGGTGCTGGTATCTCTACAGTGTGGTTATTTGAGTTGACGTTATTGAAATTTACTTAATAATCAAACATTCCAGAAAACATTAGCACTAAGCTGAATTTAAGTATCAAAGATGGAAGTATTTCTAGGCAGAGAGAGAAAACGCTTGCTTGTGTAAAAGAAGCAAGAAAAAATAGAAAGTGAAAATTTACAGAAAATATTAGTGAAAAAAATGACAAATATTAAGAAATTGAAATCGGTACGTAGTTCCTGGAGGAGCCTAACAGAGAAAAAAAGACAGGCAATTTTTTTATAAATAAATTATGTTAATATAAAGGACCATATATTGGCTGGATTCTTAAAGGGTGAACAAAAGGGGCAACTTCATGAAAAGATCTGTAAATATTTTTTACGTGTAGCATGAACAGGAAACTATGGAAGAACAAAAGGGGATAATTGCGCTTATCCCAAAGGTTTCCCGGTTATGCAAGAGAATAATAATAAAAAAGAGGGAGGCTTTATGAAGACAGATTAAACGGCAATATTAATTTGGGAAGAGAAAAGAAGATAAATTATTAAAGAGAATATAGACGCCGGAAAAGAGATTAGGGGTGGATGATATTCTCCCGCGTAAATGCGGCTAGAGCGGCCTAATCCACCTCGTGTTCCCAGACTGAAACAAGGAATTAGCTCCTCAAATAAGATTATTAACTCTTCTGAAGAACAAAGCAAGGGTAGCGAACATGCTTAAGCTAAAATACTACACACTACCGGAAAATATATAATATCGGATAGTAACGATGGAACAAAATTTTGTTTTGAAACCAACACACGTGTTTGCAAACATGAGTGCATGAGTTTACATGAGTAAAAAATATTTTTGTCGTATAGGGTAAACATGCAGAAAAATATCGGAAAGTATTATCTTAAGTACTTTGAAAAAACCACGCAAGGCACCATATTTATTAATAAAATCGATATTAGAAGGCGTGACTTCGTGGAAAGCCATTTCAGAAGGATACACTTGGTAAATTTTCCACACTGTATTTATTGGCGACCGGTTTCGTAAGTTAACTTACATCTTCAGGGCCTGAAGATGTAAGTCCACTTACGAAACCGGTCGCCAATAAATACAGTGTGAAAAATTTACCAAGTGTATCCTTCACCATATTTATTGTTTATATATTCTGTCTCCCTCGCTGTTAAATGAGTTTTTAGTTGAATTTAAAATGGACTCTTTTGAACAGATCGATGACTGCACAGTTTGAAGTGGTAGGAGAGATATAGAGATCCAGATATTCTACAAAAACATAAATGTCGACAGCATATAATAGAAGCTTCATGGAAACGGTTCAGAAAGGGTAATGAAAACGGTTCGGACAAGTATATGGAAGATGGATGGAAGATCCTTTTGTAAGAGTGTAAAACATGGACTGTAATGGTAGGAGAGAAAACAGAATGCAATAGGGAAGTAAAGCAATAAAAAAATGTTGAAAATAAAATACTATAATAAAGCTGAATAACTAACTCGATGATGGAGTCCTTTGAAGAGCAAATTAACATCTACATAAGCCGCCTCTCGGTGTAAGGCAGGGGTTAAGAGAGATGTTATTGAAGAAAATGGACAAGGAGGAAACATTTATAGTAAAGTAAATCAGTGAGACATTGAGACATCTGAAAAAGATTTTAAATAGCAGAGGAAAAAAGTCAATATAAAATTTTTTATTGCTAAAGATACAAATTATAACGGAATGTAGCGAATGGCAGGGGATACCTTGGAAAGCATCGATGAACTAACTCAGTGATCGACAACCTTTGACAATTATGATATTTATAAATGTTGAATGAGATTTTTAATGAAATTCGTTTGAATAATTTTTTTTAATATAGTTTATCGTATCAGATAAAATTAACTTTTATTAGTTTTAAGCAGTAAAATCCATATGAGCTTACTCATCAGAATTGGTGTTGGACATTGAATAAGAGTTATTAGAAGTCAAAGTGTCAAAGAACTAACATTTGCTTACCTTTACACACTCTAATCACTAACAATTTTGGTAATAGGCGATTTATAAACAGTATAAACGTAAACACTATGAAAAGAAAACGTTATCTATGGTGAGTAATACATCAAATACACCTGAACCAATAAAATCGTCCATATACAAATCCTTCATATATCAAATAAAAAGAATGAAATATTTTAAGATGAAAATCAAACACAATTACCCTTCGAAAGTAATGAGATATTCCATAAAATATTTAATGCATCATTATTAGAAACGTATCAATTGCACCATTAACGACTTTCATTACCTGCTGAAGTCAGTAAAATCCGTATACCTCCCTACACTATAATAAACAAAATGTACACAGCAACTAGAAAACATAAAAAAATGTTTAATCGATAAATAAGGAATAATTATTTATGTAGTCGTAACTGAGATATTCAGTTGTCTGCATTTAAACATCACATTGCATTGTTTGCATTATTTACTACTTAAAACAAAAATCATTCGTCCATTGCAAGGTTTTTATTAATGATACCAAATAAAAAAGTTGAGCAAAACGATCCAAACAACAGAAATTTCCAGAGGAAATAATTTCGTCGTTTTTGACACCACAAACAGCTGGAGTGATAATAAAACCTCGAGGTGAGCCAGCGGAGATAAGCAAACATGACCGAGTGAAGAAAAACTCTTTCTTGAGAATTAATAATAATGCATGCCTCTTTCATACTTTTATTTTTGTTTAAATGTCAATATTTTAGTCCTCAGAAAAAAGACAATTCAGCAAAATTGTACGATTTTACCAAAAAAAAACTGAAAAGGCTAAAATGAAAAATAATTTGTGTCGACTCAGTCGACCACTACCTTTTCATTGATTCTTCGAAAAATTATTCATTTATATATATCATAATGAGTTCTTCAAGGATACTGCGATACCATTGATTTCTACTAAATTAACCATTGAAAAGTTGCATAATTTTCTCCCACCCAAAATTAATCAAATTGATGAATGAAGGGAGCCACCATTTTCAAAGAAATATATGAAAGGATGAGATTTAGCAAAACAAAACATAAATTGTCTGAATCTGATAGAAAGAAATCGAATGAAATTCGTTTCATAAAAACCGAATCATAGAAGGAAACTGTTACAGCTGAGTCACAGTTTTAGGAAGTATAAAGTACTCTCACACTAAAAAAGAATGCCTATACTCAGACCATGAAACACAAGATGCTCTTTTTGAAATTTAGATCAAATTGTTCATGCACTCAAAGTACATTTTGCTCGAAAAATACCAAATTAGGAGAAGTACTGATTTTTTATAAAAATAAACCATACGTTACCTTCTAATTCTAACATTCTATTTTTTATCCTTATCTAACGTATTTAAAGATATTTGTACTATTTGGCTATCAACGTCCGCACCTAACAATAGCATGCAGTATATCATCTACTTCCACATTATAAATTATTAGACCTCTCTTACTTTCTCTGCAGTTTGTTTTCACTAGGTGCTTCTATTTACACGATCTCCTAACTCAAGCCCTAGTAAACTAATACTATACAAATAACAAGATTATAATAGTATACATATACTATATAAGCACTACAGATTATTTAATTGTGTCCTCTTATTTCGCGATCTTTTCCTTGCTTCTATTTTTGTCAACATGTTTGAAGCGTTTCAAATCCTTCATTTTCTCCCTTCGGTTGTTAACACAAAAACTCTATTCCTCTTGGGACTTTAAAAACTGTAAACGTTCCACTCATAAGAACAATTTTCTTTATAAAGTATAAGATCCGTTCCGCTATAAAATCTCCTCCAACTATAGGTGCATCTTCAAGTTCTTTGAATTCATCATTCTTTTTACGCTAGTCTAAGCAGAACGCATCTTCAACTTTTATCATATTTACTTCGTCTACCATCTACGACTGATTATTAACATAATTTTCAGATGCAGAGTCTAATTCCCAACCATGTGGTACATTGAGATTTCCTGCAATTGATTTATTTGCGTCCTTGTTGCAACTCCCCAACCGTCCTTAACTAGAAAAGATCTCCCCAGAGACATTATCCCCCTAATATCGTACATCCGTTTTCTCATTCCCACGTTCCGTGCTCATATTCAAAGGAGAAAAATCGAGCAGTTTTTAAAGGTGACTATTTTTATCCTTTAATACCTGTAAAAGTCAGCATATTATCTTCTAACTAATAACTTCATAATTATAGCATAAATTCGCTCCTGTAATAGATTATTTTCTATATTTTCTAAACGTAGCAGCAGGTGCGTTTTTTTAAGATTACTGTTTTAGTGTGATATTTTTAGTTATTCTTGAGATTATATTATCCGTGGGCATTCAAATAAAACCTAATGGAATAAGGGCTCCCGGACAACCTAGTTGGTAACGCGTTCGATTACGGTGAAAGCGGTCCCGAGTTCGATTCCCGGTGGGGGCCTACGTGTGAAATTACCTCAGCTGTCGAAGCACTTTTAACAATGTTACTACTACCTAACGGAATAAAATTAAATAAATCCTCCTCTCTATAAGGTAGCGACATTCTTTAAGTATACCAAGAAATATCCAAATAAAATAAACGAAAGGCAAGTAGGTATGAGTTCCTTCCAATTAAGAACAAATAATACTAGTTTAAGCCAACTTAAGTGAAAGAGTCTTAATTTCATCTGGCTCAGCATCAGAGGTTCCCAACCTTGGGTACCCTAAGATCCCTGTACCCCTTAGAATACGGAAATAAATTAATATTTATATTTATTTATTATAATTATTTAAATAAATATTTATAAATGTAGATAAATATTTTAAATGTAAATAAATATTTATACGTGTAAATAAATGTTTATATTTATGTATTTATATTTAACATTTGTTCGAGGAATATTTATATGTACATATATAGATTAATCAAATGTTGTGCAATATCAAGAATTATTGTGTCTATCCTGGTGACTATGCAACTATACGTGCACATCCGTGTGATGGTGGAAGTTTACCTGTCACGGGGCACTGTCGGAAATACGAGTTGATAGGATTCTTAACCTGAGATTAAGCACCTGAGATTGCAGCCAAGGACTACGGTTTATTTCTAAATTTAACGAAACTGTGGCACCTCAATCGAGAATTATGCTTGGTTTTTTTTATTTATTTATTTATTTATTTCTCAATAATATGCCCCCACAAACATCCAACATTGGACAATTACAGTGCCGTCTACCGGTTCCACCGTCATTTAACCTTTTATCCTCATGAGTGAAGAACTAGGATGGCGTAAGAATGTTTTATCTCTAGCTTCGAATTAGAGGTTTAAAAACAAAGCATCCGTCTTCAGGGCGTCTCACTTCCTTTGTGGAGACCCCCTGAGGATGGAGGCTTTGTCTCCGAAGTGATCATTGGGACTTCCCAGAAATCGGTAATCTGGAGCTTCCCGATTGTCTCTGAGCGCGAGTTCCGCTTGCCGAAAGACGGCTTACGGAGTGTTTTTAAACCTCTAATTATTTAACAGCCGTGTTCCAACATCCTTTTTCTTCTAGCTTTGAGGTACACAAATATACTTCAAAACATCTAGCAATACAAGAACAGAAAAGAGTCTGAGGTAACAGTTCCCAAAAAATTTATTAGCTCGGCTTATCCTAACTTTCCTTACGCGCGAAGTCTCTCTCAGCACTCATTAATGATTAGTAAGAAATTAATAAAGGAATACATTCCTACAGATAATAAGTACAATAATAATTTTTTCGATAAAGAGTTACATTTGTTGCAATCCTTTTCAGATAAATAAGCACGCTTTCTATCGAATAATTGATATCACATCATTACATACTTATTCGTTGATATTAGACAAAGGGTTTATGAGATTCATCAAAAATCTGAGTAGAAGTTGGCTTATAAGATTACACTTTTACATGGTTGATCTTAATCCTCATATTTCAGGACAACCTTTGGAGTTTGTGAGACATTATGAATACCTAGGAGTTACGCCCAGAAGTAGTTTCTCCTTCAAAGAGCATATTCGAAGCGTAGTAGGAAAGGCAAATGGGATGCAAAGGTTAGCCGGTAAGATTCTGAGGGGATGTTCATCGAGAGTAAAGGAAATAGCGTACTTTTCCCTAATTCGATCTCTTCTCGAGTATTGCTGCGCAATTTGGAATCCTCACGAAGTAAGATTAGTCTCCGATCTTGAGATGCTTCAACGTAAAGCGGCTAGGTTTGTCAATGGAGATTTTAGACTCGACAGTAGTGTTTCGGCTATGACAGAATTCCTCGGGTGGACTTCGCTTAGGGATAGAAAACTTGATTACCGACGTAAGCTTTTCGAAAAGTTTATCACTACAGATCTCATCGACGAGATGGCTGATTATCAACGAGCGCGGGCTTAGAGAGAAAATTCAGTAGCGATTCAGGGAAGTGATTTCCAGGACGAATAGTTACTTCTGGTCGTTTTTTCCGCGAAGTATTAGAGAAGCTAATAGTAGTTAGGGTATGATAGGATTACACATGTTTTTACACTACCTTCCACTCGGCACTGGCGGCTTGCAACGTTTAAATGTAAATGTACACTCTGGAAGAATGATGAAAAGTGATTATGAAACATATCTCATTTTATTTCAAACTGTTATAGAAAAATATATGAGGGAATATGGAACAAAATTAACGTTTCCGGCAGTCACTGATTGGGAGACTGTTTATTCCATACTTCTATAGTTTTGAAGCTTTAATAAAAGAGAAGTATTACCTGTTTTGAAGCTCAATCTTAATCTTTTTTAAACGTTATTTACTCCATCTTCCAGCTGAGCTCTCAACAGACGTTTCCATTTTATAATGGAAATCATCAGATATAAGCCACCCAATATTGTCAGCGAGTTACGTCGGAATACATACGAGAATTCGACCGATCGACTGAATCATAACTCGGAATGTAACCGAAGCAGAATCGATGGTATGGAAATGAACATTCCCCGTGGTTAATCCCAAAGGAATTGCAGGTCCCTCTCGTCGTGATTGAATTAATGCAATCCGGTCAAATTTTCCCGCACATCAACCAAAAAACTACCTTTCACACCGAATGTTTTCATTGAGCCCTTATAAACAGCAAAACGGGTCGATGACCCAGTTAAGACCTTACGGGTCCACAATTGTACATAGTGTAATGCTGTTTTTAGAGGGAAAGCTTAACATCACGGTTGAAAACCCAAACTGAACTTGAATTTGAAAACATCAAAGGAAACAATTTTACTATTTACCCTTATTTTCGAATTAAATTTTCCTTCGCTGTACTCAAAATTGCAAATATAAAAATACTCTTCCTAATAAGATTTATTTGTCTCGTTATATAGTTATTCCAATATATTCCCTCTTTTTGTTGCATTGATTTTCTACTAGCAAACAGAAATATCTCTTTATAATAACAAGGACGCAGTCTAACCATGAGCTTGCAAAGTCTTTTCCAGGTTAGTACCCCCTCAGATTCTTTAAGAGCACAGAGACTGAAATTTGAGATTAAAGAGAGGATGCTGAATAAAACGTTTAGTGCAGCTTATGCATGACTATGCGAGAATAGTGTATCACTAAGTCAGTTTCTGTATCGGCAAGTTACAGATGGCAGTGAAACATATTTAAGCTTTTAAAGTCACTGAATAAGCATTAAAACACATGGATTTCCAAAATCGATAATAAAGAAGTGTCCAAGGAGTTTAAAGGTAACATCTGTTTAACAAAACAACGAAGATGAAAAAAATGTATGACGTCTGATTGTCAAATAACGTAGTCACGATTGGAAAAATAGGAATCTTCGCATGAATGAAAGCATCTCCTACGACATTATACTATGATATTATAACAAGGGAAATGTATACCCGATCTCTTTTAAACTGTGCGCGACACATGTGCAGAGACAAAGGTTTCACCGCGAGCACACAATCAATGATGCTCTCCTCCTGCAGAGCTTGATGTGTATCTAAAAAAGTCATTCGCATAGAAATTTTTACCTTTAACCACAAATTTTGTTTAAATATTTCACATATATCTATTTGAAATATGACAGTGTATATGTATGGGTATTTTCCTGAAAGAAATTACCGAAATTCGAAATTTCTTTTTCTAAACAATATTTAGAGCTATTTAGAGAGTATTTTATTCACTGGTTAAGTGGCTTCTAGAAAAAATAAACGCTTCACATATTTCATCAGAAAACAGCTGCGCATGAATGTCAAATTAAGCACATAAGATTTCACAAAACGCAAGAAAAATAAAATCAATTTCTTTTGACCGTACGGAATTTCGAAAACTGATCGTGTGTGATGCAGTGAACCAATTTAAAGATAAGATATCAACGAAGACAACGGAACCATTTCGTCGAAGCAACGACACAAGTTTGACAAAATTTGAAAGAACGAACGGAAATTTCAGTGCAGAGAATAAGAAGGGAGTGAGGCGAGCCGTCGAGGGAGATGAAAAGGTTACCAAGGTGACGTAAATACGGAGAAAGAAAGACGTGATTCCAATGAGGGAAGACGTGAATTGAAGGAGTGGACGTGGAGGGTACCGAAAGGTCAGCTGTAACACACCTGAGAAGCACGATAGAGCGTCGACCACGCGATAGACCTCCATTTCATCTGATCCTAACTACCTCTTCCTCACATTTCTTACCTTCCGCTTACGTTTCTTTACCCATTTCTCTCCTCTTTCCCCTTACGCCTTAACCCATCGTACCTCACTTCCTAAGATCTTTCTCTCTTTCTCTCTCCCTCTGGCTACTAAGAGAATTTCTCCGTTCTTCTCTACTTAAATTCCTCCAAAAATTTCCTCGGCAACTCAGTCGTTCTGGTCAGTAGCTCCTTCAACTTTTCCGGCACTTGAGACTCTTCGATCTCCCTTCTCAGAATATCCTAGTATTTGCCTTACTAAGGCTTAGTAATTCTGAGGCCATTACCTCCATTTTCCTTAACTTTAGCAGAGTTATCGTTCTTTACCAGATTTCTCGTACTTTTATTAATTTTTCATGTTATGTAAATCTAGTCATTTTACTCTGGGGCTTTGTTTCATACGGTATTTGTGTCGCAGGATATTAATAAATATGCCTCTTGGCATCAAACCTATATACATTACTCAAATATAATAATAATAATAAATTTTTATACCATTCCTATTCACTTTTCCATAAACTTCCAACGATCGAAGACATTTTAATACCTTCGATAGGTAATTAGAGATATACCATTTTCACCAAAATTTTAAAATGTTTGTCCATTAAAAGACTACATTTCGCTATCTGGTAACCGGCTTTTTGTTTTTGTTACACTACCCCCTCGATATTGTGACAGTGAATATTCGATTACCTCCAACATTCTCAAATCTTTGGACTGCGATTCTTATTATTAATGAGCATTGTTTTCAAAATTCTTATTTCTTGATGGCAGAATTGAAAAAACTTCTCCTCCGCCACGTTACGGAGGTAAGAAATCTCCCAGGCTTTGATTGATCAAGCTTCGTAATTGCTTCAAAAATTTTAAGCCGTAAGCTGAAAAAAAAAGATCACGTCAGAACCTGAAGCAAGAAGAAAATATAATCAGAAGAATAATGTTTACGAATAATACCTGAATCTCTGTCTATTTTTCCCGATTAAAATTTCATGTCTTTATTTGGTATTCACAGAAAGAAATTATGAACCCCCTACCACACGCCGAAAGGCGGCTGCAGGGTATTTATGTAGATGTAAATGAACCGTCATTAAATGGCTAGATATTGCATTCATTTTAATGAAACTGAGACAATATTTCTTTCACAATAACGTTAGTCAAATTTGTAAAAATTGTCCAAATAAATAGAGGAGGATACGTTAAAGAAGTATTTATTAGATGATACAAAGACATGCTTAATGATCCTCAAATAATGCGTTCTGTGTAGGTCCACCATATCACTGGAAGAATATACGGGGCCTAATGAACTTAAATAAATTTACTCTAGATGATCTGGCCAGTGTTTGTGGAACGCCAACCAAAATAACTCACGGATAACAGTGGAAAGTACGGTTTTTCCGTGAGATTTCTTAGATTATTTACTGGTGTATTTTTTCGAGGACATAAAGTTTACCTCGTATATTTAAGAGTTATATTTGCACTTGAAGATTCATTTCATATTCCTTTCGTAATAATAACTCATTCATACACAAAGAGATGGCTATCACCATTAAGAGAAACACGGGAATCACAATCCAAACATAGGCCCTTTCCTCATGTAGATATCACCTTAAAAGAGGGGCATGACTTAAACCTCTTCCTGACTACGACTGAAATTTTGGCTAAACCACTTCGTCTCTATTTCGCTGACATTAAAGCCATTAGCCTTCCTCCTCCTATCTTCTGTGTCCTATCTTTGATGTCCCTCTTAGCTTCAACTCACTTTCCCTCACCTATCTCCCTCAAAAAAAAAGGTCTATCTCTCCATGGTTCCTCTTCTACCCCACTTGACTCCTCGCTATCTCACCTTCATTTCTTCTACCCTTCCTCTCCATTTCCTCCTTTCTTTCGATTCTATTCGACCATTTTCTTCCTCTCTCTTCGAACGCAACTACCAGTCCCGTCATTAGTCTGTCCGACACATGTAGGGGTCCTGAATTAGATTCCCACCATTTTACTTTCCGTTAACATGTTTGAAGAAATCTAATAAAGGCAGAAGTTGGCAGATGTTCAATACGGGGGAAATATCGGCAAATCGCTTTTTCTTCGACATCTCTCAGAGCTACTAGAGAAATTTCATCAAGGATTTAAGAAATTTTTAGGTGCATGAAAACCAAAAAGATTCAATCGAAAGTCGATCCAGAAAACTCTAATTTCTTAATTTGGATACTACTTTGATTTCAGAATAACAAATTGAGCTATTTTAGCTAAACTCTCACTAGAAAAAAAACTCTCTCTATAAAATTCTGTTGCTCTCTAGATAAAATATAAATATTTTTTTATTTTATATATTTTACGTAGATTCATGCTTTCATTGCATAATTAAAAAGTAAATCATTCGATATAAAATCTTTTGAAAATGAGCCAAAAATATGAAGTTTACTCGTACCTTCATGATTCATCAGAGATGTTGAAAAATAATATGCTACTGAAACGGCATTTCAACAAAATATTTCATTTTAATAAAAAATACTTTGAGAATTTTCATGGCTCTATTTAATTGTAATTTGGTACAAATGGAGTGCATAAGAGTTAAGTATAACTACTACATTAAAAAATTGCCAGAAGTGTAATTTCTTTGCCAAGAGTAAGCAGAACGAAGGCTATTTGGATAGTATAGTGTATCCCCATTAGGTTCACCTATTACGGAAGACTATTTAAGGGCGTGTGAGTTTTCTTTTCCGTCAATCGAAGAAGGCATTAGCTAATTATCTTACCGGGGAAAGGTTTTTAATCATCAGTCAAGGTTTACGCTTTTCTTGGCACGTATTACCAAGTTTTCTTGGTGTTGTTTGCTTATTTCTTTCTCTATTGGAGTATTTTGATAGCACAGAATTGTAGCTTGAGAAGTTACCTTGCATGATTAGAATCATTCAAATGATACTCCAATATTCCTGAGAGAAGAAATGAAAAGAATACAAGGACATGATAATAGCGAGATTAATTTGATAAAATCAATCGATGAGGCCGTCACCTTGTGGAACTCCATTCTATTTTACATGTCAGGCCCTGATAATGAATTGACAGTTCGAAACCGGTCGCCGGTTTATTTTTTCTCTCCTCACCTGAGACTATTTTTTGAGAACATTTTACGGAATTTACCACATAAACTGAAAAATCTTTGCATATCGGTTTATATAATCGAAAACCAAACCAAGTGAAGAGAGAAATCATTGATAAGTGGAAGATGAAATATAATCGGGCCCATACTAAGGCAAGCAATTTTCTTGAAAGAAAAGGAGGAAATGGTTCTTGGAAGGAATGGTGGGGAAAAAATCATAGAAGAATACCTTAGACACCAGATGGGAGGGGATAAGGTCATGAATTATAGACTAGGCCAGCGGTACCTAAACTAGGGTCTGCAGATTCCTGACGGTCCGCGAAATAATCCAAAGGGGTCCTTGAGAGTAAATGTTTGTCCTAATTAATATAGTGTTCAACCTCGCTATTTTCTGTTTATTCGTTATAATTTCATTCAATTAAATCGACTTATGTATATTTTAATAGAAAAAATTTCATAATGAATTGTAACTACTTAATAGCACATGAAATGTAAACGTATGTATGAGAAGGCACGAAATTTAGGAGATTCGTGAAACAAAAAAATGAGGGATAGGGAGTCATCAGTCTAGTTAAGTTTATGAACGGCAGAGTTATTCAATTAGCGAATGACAGGATGGCTTAGAAAGCCACAACAAAGTAATCAGTAGTATTAGAAATAAAAGTTGACTTGTTAATTAATGACGATGAAAAAGACCATTCCAGAAGAAATTTAGTGGAATGCCATACTTATTGTAATATAACAAAAAAACCTCCGTGCAGCAATAAAAAAAGAGATCTGCGTCTGGTATATATTTCATTGGTTGATTTATTACATATTTGATGGTTTTAATTATTCTAAATAATTTTTCTACTTTAAAACTTATTACGTGAATATTAAGTAAATATAGGCTAAAAGTGTTAACTATGTGGAAACATTGATGTTTCCTAGATTATAGAAACGTTGAAAATTGATCCGGCAACGCTGTGTTTCGCCTATGCCGTTCTAAAGCTCCTTTTCTCAATCCTAGCGACGTCTGACAGAGGGTCCCGAGGTGTGCAGGGTGCTAGGGTCAGGGGCGAAGAGGGAAGAATGGGAGCCATTTCCGTTCCCGCGTCTCCTTTCTCGTGACCTGCCCCTTTTCCCCCCTTTCGTGCGATTTCCACCGACACGCACGCCCTCAACCTCGCCACTCCCGCTGACCTCCTATCGATAGCTCAGCTAGAGCATTCCGAGTCTCATCAAATGGACTCTATGCATACCGCCTCTATCACCACTTTTCTCGATTGCGGCGGAAATATGGATGCATTACAGTCGGTCAAGATACGACGAGCGCCTGTTTACTTTTAGTGCGGTTCCGTTGCGATCGTAAAAATGAAATGAAAGGAGCCTCTCCAGTATAAAAAAGGACACATTTCTCCGGAAACTGCTGAAGATTCTGGCAGCCATAAACATTTTTAGTTTTAATTGGACGCTTTCCGAAGCTTCGCTTATCACTATTATGGAAATACCGCGTTACTTTTGGTAAACGTTACCGGCCGCGTCGCAAGTTCTTAATTTAATTTTCAGAAGGAACTTCTTTGGAATAATCACAAAATTAGTTCAAAACTTTTATCGATCGATTAACTCAGAACATAAAATATCCCACGGTGAATATATTACAGTGCTACTCTTTCTACATTGCGAAAAAGTTCGATATTCCACGTTACAAACACATGGTGTCTAAGATATAAAACTGCGGCGGGTAACAAGAGAGAATGAAACATGTCACGTATAAAAAAGGGATAGAAAGTTCTCTTCTCCTCGTTAAATTAAGCGAATCTCAGCGGAATGAGGCCAAAAGAAATCAAGAAGAAAGACTTCCCCGGCGAAATGTACCTTTGAGCAAAAAAAGAAATTATATTTTTTTTATTGAAATACCCCCGAATCACTTAAGATTTAAAGATGACTTTCCTCCGTATGGATTCACTGGCTATTCATACAATCCTATGATCATACCCGGCTGATTTTCTCGAATTCTCCCATACATTTATGACTAACTTCGAACAAAAGTAAGAAATAAATATCTCCGTCATTAAGCATATTCTAAAATGAGAATAAATTTAGGAAAACAAGCAACGTACTTCTGGTGGTAAATAAAAAATGTTCAACGTAAATAAAAAATGTTCCATAGCTTTTGCTTTATCTCCGAATATGGAAGGCAATCAGTCTTATCCTTTTCTATATTGCAGATTTAAATCGTTCGAATAAGTTTTTAAAACTATTCCTCCTTGATTCCTTATTTTACGTTCACTATCGCATCCGACGAAATCACAAAGGGATCGCAAACATTTTTTTTTAATTCATAATACTTGCTCTGGCGTTATTCAACAACTTCAACCTTATTTCTACTCTCCCTCCTACCAATAATTTCTAAGATGCACAATTGAGCAGTTTGGTAACACATAGTGTTACATCAAAGCATTTGTTACAATACGTGCCACCTTACGCTGAATCGCATAGAGTTTTTCGGAGTGTATTTCATTGTCAATATTCCTCATACTTGCTGTATATTAAAATGTTATCTGACTTAACAGCATCGCTTAATAGAAAATAGAATCGCTTTCTTACTTTCCCATGGTACCTGCCGACGATTTTCTTCATAAAAACTTATTTTTTAGATATTTTACCGTATACGTATATATCGGTTATCTGTACGTTCACTAGTTTAAGAACAAAAGAGTACTACAAAACATTTATTCAAATGAATCAACAAATTTCATATTTACTTCGATGACTTTTTACGGGTAAAAGGTGAAATACACGCATTCAATAGATCGAGAAATTATAAAAAAATGTATTTCGAAATTTACTTCCGCATTCAAAAATACAAATGTTTACGAGAAGATAAACTAATAATGTTTGCGCAGAGCTCCGATTTTGGAAAAAGACACATGTTCTCTGGATAAACAGTTAATTTTTTGTCACCAAATATTGAATATGTCATTATGTATACGTTTTTCGCTTTCACTTCAATGAATTAAATACACATGGACTCAATGCTTACACTACGAACTGAGTTTACAAAGCATAAGTACTGGGCTTATATTCACCACTGATTCGTAAAAGTCGATTCATCGAACAAGCGCTATAGTAAAAAATATCCCGGGCCGAAATGTTGATCAAAAATTATTTTTTCATTTGCTCAATGCAATTAAGTAAACCATTTTTCAGATAGTATTATATAATTATCAAGGTATAAGTTTTATTTCAGGAATATTGGTCATGAAGATAAGCCTGTGAAGGCACAGTGTTACAAAACTTTCTTATCATAAAAACCAGGAAATTAGTTGAACAACTTGAACTTTTACCTGTCAGTTCTGATGATGGCGTAAACTCACGCCGAAACCGGTAAACGTTTTTATAAATTTTGTGGATTTGCACAAGTTTTGTATTAAATATTTTAACTATGTCAACCAATGTATTGATGAAGTCTTCATGAGTTTTCCACCAGGTCAAGTAAGCAGTAGCCGACGTTTCGATAGCTAACTCCGCCATCGTCTTCAGGGCGCTGAAGACGATGGCGGAGTTAGCTATCGAAACGTCGGCTACTGCTTACTTGACCTGGTGGAAAACCCGTGAAGACTTCATCCATAGCCTACACCAGGAGAGCACCAAATCTTTCATAACCAATGTATCGCTGGATACCATTAATTTTAGTTGAACAATCATCCTCACGTGTTTATACGAGCAAAATGTATGTAAATATTCTATTCTGCTTTTTATAATACGGAAAACTAGAAAAAAATCGTCTTTAATGTGAGTAGAAGGGGTTAATATATCTAACGCTTCCGATGGATACAAAATATTGCCGTAATCACACTTTCCACATTGAATACCGATAATTTTTTCTTAAAAATAAAATTCTTACTTCGGACGAAGGTATGTACTAGCTCGCGACAACTTTGTAGTAGTAGTGGTATTAAAAGTGCTTCGTCAGCTTAGGTCATTTTGCACGTGAGCCCCCACCGGGAATCGAACCCGGGACCGCTTTCACCGATGTCGAACGCGTTGCCCACTTGGCTATCCGGGAGCCCGACAAATTTGTTTTCTGAGAGAAAATCAGTATTGCGATTTGATTGAATGAGATGAACCACCACCAAGTGAAGGCCGATATTAACCAGTTTATCGATCAGGTCCCTTCAGATAAATCGAAGTTCATGGATTTTTTTAACATAAAGATCTGCATTGACCGTCTTGTTGTTTACTAGAGGTTCATAGTCAATAACTTTAAATCCCTTTTCTTTCCAATCCCGACAAACACGCAGCAACGTCCTCTGAGGATGAAATTCTCCTTTGATTGTTTATTAGCACTGACAATTAGCCATTCTTTTTGCTTCAAAGAGACGTAAGCGCACCAATTTTTGTTACCTAGCACGTCTTTCGCATCAAGGCTGCAAGTGTACAGAAACAATTGCAGGAAATGCTATTTTCTCAGCCTGACATTCTGTTCGAAGTGCATAAAAGAAATATATTAAATCAAATCTAAAATCAAAGACACAAGCGGGTAAATGAAACATTACGCTTTCGAAAGACCTCTTATATCTCCTGCAGCATTCTATTTTGGCGACAATACTCATATCTAAAATAAACGGCAACGACTTGTTTCTCAATCCAATAACTACGATCGAATCGTATAATCTGCAATTCAAAGCAGAGAATGACATCACAGCGAAATTTCGTTTCCGATTATAATGTAAAGATTTATGGCTGATTTCTAAGAATATTGTACCTTGTAGTCGAGCGTTCAACACAGGGTGGAGACGATGATAATCAAGGAAGACAAAAGAAGTAATTTAGACGTGGGAAAGTAGTATAAAGAGGAGTGCCCCTTCAAACCCAAGAGTATACAGAGTGAAAGATACCTGCTCGGAAAGTAGAAGCCCTGATTCTGAGTCATTTCGCTATTTTCCACTTCTTTTTCCCCTTCAGAAGTACCATTTTACGATCGAGTGATAAAAAACAAAAGAAAGTTTCAACAAAAAGCGTTTAAAATAAGAAATTTAATAAACCAGTAACTTTTCTAGAGCCTTCCTTCATTATTTTGTCGTCGTTGATCACATTATAAAAAGATAAAGATTTTTCAGGAGTAAAAATAAGGGCTCTATTTTGACAGTACTAACTTGATCAAATGGCTGCAGTGAAATTCAAATTTATCTGTGGATGATGATAAGTAATCGAATACGATTGTCAAGAATGACATCGTTCACAATGGATATTTTGGCCCATTCCAAAACTGTTTACTAATGAATAGGAGATTTGAGAAGCTAAAAATAAGTTCGTTTGATAGACACCACTTTAATTTTCATTGATGGGAGTAGATTTCACACAAAGAGGATATGAAAGTAATGAAAGTATTATCATTACGATATACTACCTCATCAACAAAGGGTTTCACATTTCCGCCGAATTTCCAAAGCCTTCGTTGAACAATGAGGAAAGAATGTTGAAGCCACAAGTCTCCGATATTCTTGCAGTGGTCTGTATTTTCTGTAAATATTTACCCCTGTAGCGATACGTGTAATTAACGAACGATTCAGTAACCCGTACCTCAGTTATGCGTTTCCTTCCACATGCTTATCTCCGTCCTTTCAATACCAAGTTTTTTTTCTGTAAGGAGAAAATTGACCTAGCCTACCTCAGGTTATCTTATTCAATTACAAACTCGGTTTAAATCCCTAGGTAATAAGTTCGCGCTAGCATCTAATTAACCCAATCATACATTAAAACGAATTCAACGAAAGAAATTTCAATATTTTTAAATTTAAATGCCTAACCTTTGTGTAAGAAGTAATGCGCATTGGGAATATCAACCCTGTCTCTGTCATTACCTAATCTATATCTACTTATACACCCTGCAAGCTGCCTTTCGGCGTAAGGCAAGGAGTGACACTACAACTTTGCTTCCCTCAACAATTCCTATCCTATTCCTAAAATTGATTCTTGAAACAACTTGTTCTACGAGTAACACTCATCTATTTCCCGATCTTCCTCGAAGTATCATAAAGATCTATGAAACAGGGCGAGCGCATAATATCAGCTCCATTTTCTAAAAACGTACTTCCTCTAAATTTATTAACTATATTTAACCTTTGTTTACATTTTCTATCATCTAAGGATTATCGTCCTGCGTCCTGAAGCATCTCACTGATTTTTGAAGCAACTTTTCACAAACCATATTGCTTTTCATTGTACATGCCTTTTCTATTTCACGACCACTGTACTACATAACTTTTCCATTTCACGATCCTTCACTCTTCACCACACAGATACTCAAGGTGAGGCCTAACTAGCGTAAGGCAACATCGCTGGCGACGTTTTTCTTCGCTCTTACCGACTATTATCTTAATTAATCCGATTTTCTTAAGTGCTCGTCCACATATATTACGGATTTTGGTGCCCAACGTAAGTTGGGATAGTTACTACAATATATTTCACCGACTCGACAGTGAAATTTTTTCCCACGGGGAATGTACGACGAGATTAATCTATTCTCTCTAGTTACTCTTCTATTAGTTTCTATTACCCTGTAAATGTATGCGTCGTCTACAAATGTCTTTTACTATCACTATCGATGTACTTTTACCAATGTAATTACTGAGTTCGTTGATGTGTACTAAAAATAGCAACGGTCCGATTACGCTACCCTGCCAGACGCCCAAGATAACTTTAACCAGGTTAGAAGTGATACCACTCGTTGTTCTCCGTTGGAGACGGAGTCCTTAATCCAGTTTATAACTTCTCCATTGATGCTCGCAACTTTAACTTTGTATATTCATTTATGATGTGGAACTTTATCAAATGCTTTCCGAAAATCTAAAAATATCGCGTCGAATTACCTTTACTTTTCGGTGGATTTCGGGACATAGTGAACTAGTGACAATTTTTTAAATAGAAACTTTTAGCTTTATTCTGTGCCATTTTTTTCTTATAAATTTCTAAATTTCTATAATGTCATAATCACGATAGTTTCGAATGGAAATTTCAGGAATTTTAGATGATGTGCCCTCCATATAATGAAGCGAAGCTTTCGACCAACACCACTCAACATCTACCTATGGCACAGTAACATTATCAGAGAGACATTTAAAACGTCGAACAATGAAATTTAATTGGAGGTTAAAAGCACTCAGCCGTATGGCAGGTGGAATTCACGTTCAGAGACAAACGGGAAGCTCCGGATTACCGATTTCGGGGAAAACCTCCACGCGCACTTCAGAATCCCTTGAAAGTCTCCATTTTCAAGGGTTCCACAATAGAAAATCGAGACTTTTTTCAGATATGCTTATTCATTAATAGCCGTGTTCCAACTGTTTTTTCTTTCGTCGATGAAATTCAACTCAAAGCAGGTTAATTTCGTCATAATGACGCGAATCCCTATTTTAGAATTGACATTCGCGTCCTTCGAGAGAATTTGATGGCAAATCACAATTCCTATTAATTGTGATTTTCGATCATATACTTGTTTCTATTTTTAATTTCTCCAACTTTATCTTTCCTTAAAGATAACGTTGATGTCGAAATACGAATCTATTACATTTCAAGATTCTGTATCGCTTCTGAAAATTTAAGGTCTGCCAAGGAACTGGGCAGGACTAGCCGATAACCTTGTGAGAATCGTGATTTCTAACTGATCTACGAATCTATAAAGAAAAAAAAATCCTGATAAAGTCAAATTTTTGTCGGCTACTATGGAAATATCTATGAAACAAGACTGAGATAAGAAAATCTTTCCTACGTCGCAAGAAGGTAACTCAACCATTTCAAATGTCTACCTTGGTTGGAGACTTATCGATTCAACGCTCGGTAAAAATAACGTTATGAATAAATTAACATATTCATAGGAGGTCTAAAACTGCAGAATTTGAAAAAGTAAAACCGGAAAATTATCGGGGAAATATATAGACCCAAACGGAAAAATAGCGTCTGGATCAAGAGGATGCAGACCTCTACACCTAACAGAATAATTCATTTGTAACTTGCTGAAGAGATGCTTAATATTCTAGGCATCTACTTAAATTATGGGAAAACCGATTCACTAAAAGACAGTCTGAGATAACCAGTTCATGGTCAAAATTAAGTTACCAGAAGAAACTGAGGAAGACCGACTAGAATTAAACATCTCAAGAAAAATGATCAGAAATCTTGCAGCTATAGGAACACCAGTAACTAAGCGTATATATGCGAATAAATCAAAAGCGAAAACTGTTAAGAAACTATCTACAAAGCCACAATAAACAATACTTCAGACAACACGCGAGTTCTTTAAGTGTGTTTGGAGGGTAAAGAATGAGAAAACCAACGGTATAATTATAAAGTTTAAACGTGCTCTGAATCCCAAGGAAGAATGGACTTGAAAAAAGTCTGACGGGACCGGGAATCGAACCCGGTTTTTTTAAAGTCCATTCTTCCTTGGGATTTTTCCTGGGTGCGCACCATCTTGCGCAACCATCACCTTACCCGTTTTACAACGCTCTGAATCGACAATACAATAAAATAGAAATACTTGTATTTCAGATCACCGGAAACTGATGAAAATTTTATGACTGCGATCATGATAAGTTTTGAACCTGCTACCCTATCTTGATGAACGAAACGTTTATCATTTGTCTTTTGATACGGGATAAAGGAAGATGTATCTTTTATAAACTACTGTCTCAGTCTTCTTCACAGTCGTGATGATACGAATGATACTGAGGTACTAATAATAAATAATCATGCTAAATAATATCGTAGCATTGATTAAGGATTCTCCTTATGCAATGTTAAGAAAGGTGTCATTGTGCTTCACTAACGTGGGCTTGCTCTACTTATACTATTCTGGCTCAGAGAGGAAAGCAAGGGCAAGCTATCTTGCCTAGTAAGCCTCATTTCCCTCTCCTAGCTATTCATATCTGATGGTAGAGGGGATGAGGTCCCTACCGGTTTTCGGGCTGAATACTTTACAGACAGAACTAATTTTTCTCTCTTTAAACATATTTGATACATCAGCTCAAAGACACCCTCTATTTCGAAGCACGTGGGAAAAGACACAAGTGCCGGGAAATTCTCTTTAGAGCCAAATTTCTCTAGTAAATGTAATCTTCCACGTATAGTAAAAGAAAATATTTCTTTTTCAAGTGATTTAATTTGTGGTTGAACATATTGGCCATCTACATGAATGTAGTAATGTTATAATTGGAAATAAGTTTTTGGTGCAGAAGAAAGCGACGGAATTCGTTATATAGCTGGCGTCGCTTTACGATGTCCAGTTATTCTCACTTATTAACTGCTGGAAAAGTCGTCAATTAGAAGAGAGAGAGCGACGCTCTTCGAGTACAGACTTAAAGCTTTCAGTTGTATAAACAACTCAAACTTAGTTGACAAATTATCAAGAGTAATTCTGTCTTAGATTGGATACTCGGGATAAATGGAAAATGCGATTCCCTTAATCTGACTTAACAGTGAGCTCCGACGGATACTAGTGTTTTAAATCGTTTATACGCCAAGATTTATCGCGTTGAACCGAAATCCAAGTCACTGAGGACATAGCTTTCGTTGCCCAACGATGCATTGGCTTGTAAGAGCTCTTGCTCGATTAATTTGCCAGAAAAGAACACTGGAGCACAATTTCCCCTTTTACGCTACATATGACTCCATGCAACTATGGATTTTTCTCCAAAGCTTGTTTACAAAACTGGAATTGAAACCTAGATGTCACAGAAATGTGGACACAGCTTCGACGGTGATTTTTTATACGTAGTACTTTTAATGAATGACGAAATTATGTGATGACGTATTCATTCACAATCATACAATATTCTCAATTGACACGTTCTGTATTACAGTTTAATTCGGAGAAGTATAATAATTACAAACAAAATATCCGCAGACAGGGCAGGAAAGCATCTGAAAATTGGTAATATTCCCGAAAAAGAGGGAATACCACCTTCATCTTCCCACAAAGTCGAGAAAGCACAAATCTAACTCAAAACTTACGCTAAATGCCGAATAAGGCGTTATTCTTCTTTTTGTTTCTACTTCCATTCTTTGATTACATTTAACTATTGTTATTAGAGTGTATTATTTTCATTTATGTTGCATAAAAACGAGATGCTCTATTTTGACAAATTCAACTAATTTTCGCCCCTCCTTTCTCACGCGAACAAACTAACTCTCTCCACTTAAAAGATTTGCAAGAATTCGATTAAAATTCATTCTTCTCTTTTTTCATAATAAACATCGAATGAACTTTAAAATCGTTCGGAGACTGCCTCACAATGCTTTCAGCAGAAGAAAGAATGAAATAATGCTTAGAGCGCCCCTTCAATACCTTGCAGAAATTTCTTTTCGTCGAAATAATTTTTTTACAAGAATAAAATTTGCGACATGTTAAGACTATTCCTTTTTGCTACCACTTGCAGAAACGACGATTTTTTTTACTAAGATGACAATTTAGAGATTGAAGCGTTAAAAGACATAATGATGCCTACTTTTAAGGCAAGATTCCCTTTTTTTAAGGTAAGAATGTTTGTCCTTGTAACATGAAAATTAGGACTTTTGGAAAACAAAATAAACTGTACTCATTAGAAATTTATTATTTATTTTCTATCTTTCGATCAAGTATGAATGATCATGAATCTTTGATTCGTGTATATGAAGAGCTTTAATTATATGCTCTCAATCAATGGAATATAGGTAGGAGATTTTTCATTTTAATTGCCAACCATGTTGTGAACTAACTGTAGAGTCGGGGACAGCGGATACAATGACTTTATTTCTATAATTTAATTTATCACTAAATTAAAAAGGGAAGCTGCAAAACGAGATAAGACACTCCTCACCATTTAACAATATTTCAGGATATCAAATTTTCCCATGTTTTTCTTCAAAATGAAAATTCCCCTTACTCTGAATTTCAATAGGTCACGGACACAGAGTTAAGGAAGTAATACAGATATATTGCGCATATTTCTTAATGTCTGATTTCAGCTTTCATGCCCATAGTACTGTTATATTTTAGTAAGAAAGGAAAGATACCATTAAGAACTGCGAAAAAGAAAACATGTTCAGATAGAAAAAAGATGGGTTAGCTATATTTTACGCGGTTCTTAGATGAAAGCTTACTCGATAAATCAAAAGATACTTTAAAATTAAAGATCTACAGATTTGATTGATCATTTGCAGTTTCTCGATATTCTTAAATATTTTCAACGTAATGATACGTCGTTTGATTTTTCAATACCCCTGCAATACTATTGATTTAAATTATTCATAGAATTAAATAAAAATATGCAACTTTATGAAGACGCTCTACAGCTCCGCCTCCGATAATACCGTTCCAAATAATTATCAGACACTTCTGCAGGACCGTTTTCTTTCCTTCGGTATCTAAATTTCTGGTAATAATCCAAGGAAAAAGAAATCCTTTAAAAATCCAACTTTTTGGTTCCCTTCGCCAAATACGTACTCATTTCAAGCTCGTAAACCTGTGCTTCAGGTGCACCTACCTAAGGGTTGATTAATCCCCTTCCGGGTTTTCGATGGAAACTAAACATATAGCCAGAGGCTCTTTGGACCAGATAATGCCGGTTCGTGGAAGATAACAAACGGGCAAGAGCCCCCGACCCTCGGGAACCTCATTATTTCTCGGGCGCAGCTTCCACCGGACCGACGGTGAGAGGAAAGCAAAAAGGGGGCACCGGAACCCATACGCTTTCAACAGGTGCGACCTCACTTCCCGACAAAACGTTTCCTCGCTTGGCCGAGACGACTGAACACGCGCCGCTAAAGCCTCTAATGCCTTCAACCAGTTTTTGCCCTCACCAGTTCTCGTGCTAAAATGAAAGGCAGTCGCGGTCACCGCGACCCTCAACCCTGGCAAAAAAGAGTACGCTTCCTGTTGAGCTAAGGTTATCCTTGAGAGCCCCCGGGAGCGCGAAAAAAAGCATTCCAGAAATAATCGCGCGGTGTTTGTTTATCCGCGTGGGACTGTGTTTACCACCCGGTCATCCAGTTGGAGGGAATCCGGTGCAGATGTTCCCTCGTCCATAAAATTCCTCGTAACTGCGGTAATTATGAACTATAAAGCGTGCTGCAGTGGCCCGATAGCAGAAAGATAAATGGGTAGCTTACTGGAAACTTAAGAAAGAATCGACGCAGAGCATAAGCAAACTTATATATATATATATATTATAACGCAAACATAACGTTGGTGTTGCGCAACCAAAGCTTAGGAACCCATGAAAAACTTTTTTACAGCTAACGGAAAACTGAAGTGGCTAATATTCTTTCGTTGCAAAATGGATAAAACCGCAACTATCTCGGGGTATTTTCTCTTGAGTTCGCAGGCAAATTTATGACACTCATTACGTCCACACAGGAAGTCCCAATATGAAGATAAAGAACGGGGCCAGAAAACCGCGGTATCTCGCGACACGCCCACACTGCGATTTCCGCAAGAATCCCTCCTATCCTGTTTTGTCTTCCTCATGACTGAGTCGAAGTGACCCTGACCTTAACGCCGACGAAGACGAATGGCGCCAAGGAACTGCAAACAAATCGGGAAAAACGTATTCGTCCGTTTCTACCATTAGTACACATTCCTCTGGTGGAAAATAAGCGAAGTATTTGACCGCGTGAGGTAAATTCAGGCGGGGAGATTGCTACAAATGACACGATTCGGAAAATGAGAGTTAACGGATATGGCGTACCACGTCTTCGTGATACTCCCTCACACGGAATAAGTAAACAGATTCCTTACGCCGCGCTCAAATCCCGATGACGGCGCATTCAAGCAGCAAGTTGGAGTAAAATGGAGTAGTTTACGCAGGCAAGACTGACCTTCCTCGTCGCTCGCACGCCTTTCGGATCGCGCGCCGGACTGGTTGGCCCCCATGACGTGACCAAAGGCTCCTCGAGACGGGCACGGGGTTTCCCGGCCCGCTCACGACGTCCCCGTTCCAAGTCGGCATGCACCGCGAACCCGGTGCAGCAGCGGCGCCGTCTTTAGCACTCGTCTCAGGGCATGTCGAGCGGCTCTGCCTCGCGTGGAAAAGTGCGATACCGATGCCGTCGCCGTACGTCAAGCGAATCGACTTGAGGCGCGCCAATCGGCGACTGAGTGAACGCCCAAGTCTGACAGCGAGAAGAGGGAGGAAGAGGAGAGAGGATTTTGAGCGGGAAGAGGAAAGAAGAGAGGGTTACTTCCGGCGCATGCGCTATGAGAGACGGACTGACTTCCACTCCTTCCGTATATCATCCACTGTGCTTGTCGGACGAATGAATGCGCGCCGCAAATGGCAGCGGTCATAAATGCCGAGGAATATTTTTTTGGGGAAACATTTTCTCGTAAATTTCGCGGCCCCGCTAAGCGCTCCGCTTCCATTTGACGTTCCTGCTACGCTCTAATTCGGGGCTCAATAGCGGAGTCCCCTGTACGGGCTTTCATGTTTTCGAAGTTGAAGGAAGCACGTCTTTTCAAGGCAAGAACTGTTTTCCAGGTCCACCCCGAGTTTTTTCACGAAAATTTTACGAAAATTATGATTTCGGTCAAGTTAATGCTTAAATGTTTTCACCTAGACCAGAGCTGAGGAGCTTTGGTCCCTTCATTATTTTCCTCAAACAAATGCACCTAAATAAAAACAGTTTGCCAATCTTCTTGTTGTGGATAGCAGAAAATGGAAAACATTCCCCTTTGATCTATACGGCGAAAAATTTGTTTTCTTTCTTTCTTGCGAACTCGATGTGGAACTATTAGAATATATGAGGTATGCCACTGAAGCACGGCCAGATGGTGGCCTAATGGTTTCTTTTGTGGTCGAATGGCACCCGTATAATGTAGTATACATAATAATGTTCGATTTAAAGAAGAGAACTACGGATGAATAGTTCTGGAACAGAATGCAAATACATCGATCCACGATAATAAAACTATTGGTTGATCCGCTTAATCAAGTAGATTTTACCATCAGTTTGAGGTACATTTGTTTAGATATAATTACAATTACTAAATTTTAAGGAATGATGGGTGTGAAAAATAGTGACATGACTGGGACTCGAACCTAGGTCTTCCACTTATTTCTTAGGATTCAGCCGCACGGCTCTTCCGTGCTTAGTAATTTACCCATACTCAGTCCTTACTAAATGTAATTTTTCCTCTAAAATCTAGTTTTTTTTACACAATGAAACGATAATAATTAGATATTTTGTATGCTTAGGCGTAATATCTCGTGGATGGTAGCAGGGACAGGTATCGGGAGCATTCGCCGAGTTGCGAATACTGGATCAACTTCTGGATACAGGGGATTGCTGAGAATTAAGCAAGTTTATTTGACGAATAATCTGCGCTCTTAGGATGTAGGTGGTTTGTTCTTGAGTAAGATGACCTGCACAAGTTACAAAATCCTGTGAAGATGCCGTGACTTGGCAAGCAGCTGCCATCAAACAATGCGCAGCCCATAACCGGAGGGAAGGGGCAGCAGGCTCCCTTTTTATGAACAAAGGTGGTGATAACAATGGTCGGTAAAGCAGAACTCACTCGACTACAGGATTGGTAAACTATTTACCTTGACGGTTGTAGTGCGGCGATGTGGAAGGCAACGGTAAACCTCCACATTGCTCTCGAAATGCAACTTCACAATCACCATCTTCTTTTCATTTATTTCTTAAAGCCCCTACAAACATTCAGCAATTGGATAATTACAGTAAGGCGCCTATGAAAGGAGGAACATTGACGCCCATTCCATAACCGGAAAATTCCGGTTAACCAGGATGGAATTGGCCCGACATGTCGAACAGTCATTACAAATAGAATGAAAGAGGTATTGCGAGTTGAATTAAAGAAAAAAATAAAATAATGAACTGATGTGGGTTTAAAAAAACTTGAGTCTGCACTTGGGAAAATATGTAAACCCTGTAGGAAAACACTACTTGAAGGGAGGCGTGTAAAACGTGCGAAACCTACTGACAGTAGCGAATAAAATTTATAAGATGAGGGGGGGAAAATTGTAGTAAGAGAAAAGTGTCAGTAACACAGTGGAAAAATAGACATAAAATGCATAGTTCTTAGAAATAATTCAGATAAAAGCAGATGCTGGGTTTGAAATTATCTAAAGTAGGCAGTAAAATACAATTAAACAGGATAATAAAATNATGAGATTTAAAGTAAAAATGTTTTGTTTCAGTTATTCTCTTTGAGTTTCTTAATGGAAGTGAAAAGAAATGAGGAAAAGAAATTTGAAGCTTTTTGTGAGATTAGTGATTGGACACTTGGTTGGCAGATTGATTTTAAAGTTTGGGATGAGATATCCTGTGGATTAAATTTCAAAGCAAATGATGGATCAAATTCCAAGCTAATCATCCAAAAACTTGAAATTGTAGATTTTGAGTTAATTGCTCGACCGAGTTAAGTTATCAGCATAAGTTAAAACTGTTTTCCAAACCTAATAACTTGGCACCACACAGACTAAAAATGAATTAAATAATTAAATAGAAGAGAGAAAGTGGTACAGAGATACTCGTTGAAAAGAAGAAAGACCTAACAAGAATTCTGTTCTCCATGAAAAATTGTACGAGGAAAAGCAACCTCAAAAATTCTAAATAAGACGAGAATGATGGTCTTTAGCCGATACAGGGGAGAAATTTTCCAGGTAGAAGCAAAAACAAAGAAACTTGATCGTGTCGAAGATTTCTGCTATTCAGATAACAAAATCACCAGCACCAACGGAAGTTGCAAGAGTGAGATAGTAGACGGAATAGCCCAAGCGAAGAGGACATTCTAGCAGAAAAAATAACTGCTGACAACTGATTAGATATGGAGACATTAGGAAACAGTTTTTAAAACACCTCTTTGGCAAATGCTACTGTGCGGCTGCGAAACATGGATAGTAACAGCAGTAGAAAAGAATTTATTGCAAGCAATGAGATGTGGTGCTAACAGAGGATGGTGATAATAAATTGTGAAAAGAGTGAGTAATTAATTCAATAATCCTTCGAAGACAAAATGAAGAGAAAAGTCTCTGGAAAACACTGATAAACGATAGGGAAATTTTATCGGGCACACAATAAGGTGCGACTGTTAACAGATGACTGCGATACTGCTGAAAATAATCGTGCAATTAGGAATTAATTAGGAAGATCTAGGTTGAATTACGACAGAAAAGTGATTGTAAGCATTAAAGTTAGGATTAATGAGGGACTTTAAGCGAATGGCAGGGAAATCCCCAAGCCCTGCTTGGGGATTCGCTACAAACAGATCTTTTGATTGATAACCCTTGATAATAAGGTGTAACAAATAGCAATGATAAAATATATGTTTTCTTAACGAAGGAAATTATGGGTTTCGTAAATGTGATTGTTGAAATTAGGTGTTCTGAGATTTAATTGAAAGTTAAATTTACTAGAGATTTAACATTCAGGGGTATCTTTAAGCTCCTCAGTTACATGATCAACTGTTTTTTTCTTGTACAGATGAGCCTTAAGGGCCATTCTCTTATAGCCAAACATTTCTAATACGCCGACGCAAACCTTTTACCGAAAGTTCGATTCCCCGACATATTATTTGCTAGAATAGCCGATTATTCTATTTCTATTTTTGAGTGAAGATAAATTTTTAAAGTACTAAGTAGCCACTATTTCTTCCAAGAAATTATCTTTCTGTCGAAATTTGCACAAGAATTGTTACTAAATGATCTATTTTGTTGCTAGAAAAGGTTTTTTTAACGGTGGCCAATTTTTACTACATCAGCCAAAAAACCGGCATAATATCATGTATTTCGCTTGCTATTCCTTAAATATCCTTTAAAACAGCAACGATAAAACTATATGATTATTTAGTCTTCTGACTATTAATGTCGTTCAAAGATATGGAGGACTGCCATTGCCGCCACGCCCATTTCGAGTAGAGACAGCATGGCATTGCGCAATCGACTGCTTCAAAAGTACCCAGCTTCTTGAATTTGAACTTGATATTGTTCAGATTACTCAACTTCGATACTCAAGCAGTTCAGCACATGCCATCTGCTTGATAGCATTCTCCAACGATTTAGGCTAACGTGAGCAGCGCGCAAATTATGCGTAGTGCTTGCCATATGAGTTCAAAGCGCTTGGGAATTAATAGCAATGCTTTGCTATTCTAAGTTTCGTCAAAACCAGAGTTTATGAATGTAGTTCCAACTTCCTACCTTTATCTGTTGCACGATCAGGATTTTCCTGGAACAAATAATGTGAATAATAGAAGACGTTTTCTGTCTGTAAGCATTTGTCAATAATTCCGAAATCCATAACATAATTCTTATACAGTAAAGAAAATATATAAATCCTCTTTCATAAAGGACTTCGCTACCAAATGTTTCGTGATTTACATAATCATGATAATGAATGCCTAACCTCTAGCAGTTTTTCTAAATCTCCGAGGAAATGGACAAGGTTGTTATTGCACGAAAAGTTACGCGGCTAGGAATATTCCTAAGGAGAAACTGGCAAAACAAAAGTCTGCCGGGACCGGGAATCGAACCCGGGTCCTCCTCTTTCCGGGCGACTGCTCTGACCATTGAGTTATCTTCCCAGGTTTATGTGTTTTAGAGTTTGTTCTGGCAAGATAGCCCAAAGGTCCTAACCCGGAAAGCAGTGGATCCGGGTTCGATTTCCGGTGCTCTAAGACTTTTTCCATGCCCGTTTCTCCTTGGGAAACACTAGAAAGGGCTGGTTACTTGTTCTCAGAGGGAAAACACTAGTGTCGAGTGAGATAAATGATCCCATATTTTAATACAATTTCTTACCAAGAAAAATATGATACCCTAGCGTAGAATTTGGAGCTACCATTCGCATACGTTATTCTATTCATATTATATGTGCTAATTAGGAAGTTAAATTCTTCTTCTGAATTTATTTGGGGAAACACAAATCTGCGAGGGAAACACACGAACTTCTTCCGCATGAAATCTCTATCTTTTACGGAAGAGCCCAGGACAGTACTGGGAAATGTCACTACCGCTGCAATAAAGTTTACACTCTTAGCTAGCTAAACGATAACCTGGACCACGTTTCTGTCTGATGAGAAGGAACGTTTAAGGGAATTCCGAAATATACAACAGAATATATTTTTACATATGTAAAGGCTGGTAAAATGTGTCTTGACATATGGAAGTGAAGCTTGGGTGATAAACGCAGCAATAACCCAGCGACTCCAGATTACGCAAAAAAGTATGGAACGGTGTAAGTATGCTTGGAATTACAGGAAGAGATAGGAAACGCAACACCTTTGTGAGCATAAGGACATGTGTGACAGACATCGCAGATAGAGTAAGATCACTGAAATGGACGTGGGGATGCCATGTTGCGAGAAGAAAGGACAATCATGGACGTCAACGGTTCTCAACTACAGACTAAGAAACGTGAAGTGACCTAGTAGAAAACTAAAGGACCGATGGAACAGAAACATCATCAAATACTTAGAGGCAACATGGCAACGAGATGCTCATACTAGAGTGAACTGGAAAGCGCTTGGGGAAACCTACATCCTACGTCAGTTTGAAAATGGCTGATGACGATGATGATGATATACGAGTATCTTTACGAACAATTCTGGAGTTTGCGTCCTTCGGAGCTCGGACACCTGGGTTGCAGTTCTTAATGTTTTATGTCAAAATATTAAAAAATTCTTTTGATTCGCATCTCTCATTTTTCTCTCTAAAACTAATACCATAATACCCAAATAACAGTAGAGTTCTTCAGTCAATTGTAGGCTGAATTGAGGGCGACTTTTAGCATTGTTAAAAGTGCTTCGACAGCTTAGGTCATTTCGCACGTAGGCCCCCACCGGGAATCGAACCCGGGACCGCTTTCACTGAAGTCGAACGCGTTGCCCACTTGGCTATCGGGAGCCCCGAGGGCGACTTTTATGAGGATACTACTTTTTCACGAACGAAATTTACGGCTAATATGGAACGAACTTTCAATTCTCTAAAGCCTAGTGTATAAATAAATCATTACAGAACAAACAAGATAAATGGTAATTTACGTACATCAAACTACTATATCAGAATGTACATACTATACATCAAAACGTCCTGTGAAAATAAACTCGAACAGACAAACCATTAACATCGCCGATTTGCTCTAGTGAATATTTTGCCTTATTCTTCCACAGCCCTAGCATATAAAAGAAAAGTGCTTCCTTCGCTTTGGCAGCAGGAAAATAAATCAAGTTGCACATGTTGTAACGATATATTATTCTTGACTACACATACGAAAACACTCGTATGTTAACACACAAATATAAACCTAGGGTCGACTCATAATGGAAGTACGTGAAAGATTATGGATTTTCTGGGCACAAATTAGGGGTCGACTCTTAACTGAAATCTAATACTACTTGAATATGTACGTATACAGTATATAAAATGATTTTAGAGAGGCGAAGGTATAAAAATGTTTCATACTTCGATTAAATTTTAGACATCGGCGAAGAGTAGTTCCAAATCGCAATCCGTTAAAACATGTTTAGACGATTTCCTTCCCTTTATTCTTTATTAAGTCACCTTTCAAATCAAAGAATTAAGAGTCTATGGGTAACTAATAAGACACTACTCACCATAATGTCAATAATATGTCACCCTGAAGCAACTCAGAAAAGTAACGTTTCGGAAATTTTGCACAATATCTGATTTTCGGATGTACAAAGCATAATACAAAGCATTTTTACTACATAAGTATTTAAGAGATATCATAGCATAGAGTTATCCACTTGAATTAAAAGTACTGAAGATAGAACACAGTAAGGAAAATTAATTTTCGTTATTATGGTAACACCCTGAATTGAAATGTCGGAAAACTCTAAACTCTACACCAGTGATCGCAGACTTTTCAAGCCTCACGGACAAATAAACACCCACAATTTTGAAAAGCAGACTACTGATATGGTGTTTCCTATTATTAAAACCATATATATGATAAATTTATTTTGTTAGTGTTATTTACATATTGTTGTAATACGATTTTGGCTCGTCTAACTTGTGTATGTGACACGAAGAAGATTCAGAGTTTTATAATAAAAACAATCATACGATTTTATTCGGACGAGATTCAGACTACCACGTCTCTTCTTACATCTAACCCTTGGTGGTAAACCTTGACAGCCTATTGGCGGCCCTTACTCTATACCTCTGTACTCTCGATCTCTAAACTCAGAAACTAAATATTAGAATAAGTCAGTTAATTATTGCAATTTGTATTTACAATTGCTCCTTTTAAGTAGAAAATTTTTCATAGAGTAATCAAGAATAAATACATCAACTCCGGGGAAGGGTAAAAGATGATTACAGCCGTCAATACATTTCCGAGCAAGAATGCGAATCAAAAGTGATAGGTTGCAACAAGCTGATCCTAGATGATATGCTGTGTGTGTACTATAAACCGCTGGACGCATGCGATAGCAAATAGGATTCAGATATGAGACCTAATTGGCGTTCTCTGCCGCCGAGTATGATATACGCAATGCTCGACCTATGATTACGACTGAACCAAAATCCGCTGGTACACAAAATCAAACGTGACGGCTGTTGGCTGAAAGGAAACATGTTTGATCGTAAACATCCATTCTTACATGTTGTGATCTATGAGTCCATGGTAGAGACTCGCATAGATACCCTTTGAGCTGATTACAAGTGCGAAGCAATCATCTCGCAGTTTCCCTTCAATTAACACTTGTATCTAAAGATAAATAAACACAAATCCTTTACAATATACTTCATGATATACGTTGGTATTATCATTTCAAAGGGTCCGTGATTACGTGTTATGCCGAAATCTTCATTTATTCTGCCTTACGCTAACATCTCACAGCTCTAGTTTTAAAGCTTATCTGTTTTTCGAATTTTTTACCCGTCATTTACTCCCCTACGTTCTTACTCCTCTTTCACCATATGCTCCACAATTGGAAAATAATCTATCCAGTTACATTTTCTTCTTCTTTGTCCTATTAGTTTTCTTCTCTGTTTATAGTTTTCCTATATGTTTATAATTAGAAACTCCGCGTTTTTCATTGTTTTCCTGCATTTCATTAGCTTTTTTATCTTTGTCTCATCTATTAAATCGAATTATTCTACATATAATACTGGAAAACTTCTAAATGAGCTTCAAGATACAGCCAATGCCACCCATGATTTACTGTGACGCTTTCAATGGAACCATCCTTCCTACAATCCGGACCCGGTACCCAGTGACTTTCATCACTTTAGACCAGTATTTCTCACTTTTTCATGCTACCGCCCTGTTGGATCCATAACGCCACCCCCCAAATATGAAAATCTAAGAAAATTAATATCTGTATGGCCACAACTGAAGAAAGATGAAAAGGAAATTTAAACACTGCAACGATAAAATAACCACCAAATTAGTATATAACAATTTTCTGATGTTGTATTGATGCCATAAATCCAGTAAAACTATTGAGGAAGAAAGATGACAGGCAATGGGATAAACTTCTTTTTCGTCTAACGCCATCCCTAGATTAGACTAGCACCCCAGGGGGGGGTATCGCCCACTTAGGGAATCACTGCTTTAGACCATTGAAGAGGCACTGGGGTGGTAGGCAATCCAGCAGATGAGCAAGTTCAGAATGCTGTCCTGACGTGACTTCATGGTCTCAAGAAATGTTTTGACAAGCTACGATGAGAAGTAGTGAGTACCTAGTAATGTGAATCAGTTCATGAAGCTAAAGAATAAATTGTGTCTGTGAGAGAATTTGTCACCTTGCTTCTTGATCTGTCCTCAATTATGCGATTGACTTTGGATTTTTTATTATGGATACTCGAGTTTGGAGTTGAATAAAAAGCTAAATACTAAGGATCCCACAAAAAATAAACAAGTGAAACCAAATTGTATCATTTTTTATCCTGTGTTCACCATATAATGCAAAAATTATTTATCTGGTTGGTTATTTTATCAAAAGTATAATGAAAAATGTTCCCATTCTCTCCAGCCATTAAAAAGATTTCTCTTGGAAATTCTATTTCTTAAAATGTATTAATCCAATTGAAAAAATTATAAAATCATATTTGAATACTTATTCTTGACAGATATTTAGTGAAAGAGCTTCCGTCAGAAATGGATGGACCTAAAAATGAGAAAGTAATCTCATTCTAAAGCTCCCAGTAAAGGAAAGAATTTTCAAAAGTTATAACTTACGTGTACTACAACTTAGCCACTCATTTTATTCGGATTTACATTTAACAGGGTGGATACACGCGCCATAAACATGCACAGAAGTCATGCAAAGTTCACCTGGTTCACCCGTCTCTGCATTTCTCAGAAGGTATTGAAGAGTTCCTCTGCTTTATTTGTTTAATTATTTATTCATTACGGACAGAGCCCAGTAAAAGAGATTTATCAGTATGACATGAAGATTTAAAAAAAATAATTTGTCATATACATGACACAATCTGCAAAATGAATGATTTTCTCCCACTTCACAGGGTATATTATGATCTAGGTACCAAGAGCCGATATGATCCCTCTTAACTAGTGTCTTGTACAAGATTTTGCACCCAGTAACTGGGTCCTTGCAAGAATAGGACTTTAATAATTTAGTGCAAGTATTTAGGATATCAATCTACCTTAAATCACAGCATTGAACCATTTCAATTCATCCCTTTAATTTAATTTGTTTAATTCAACCTTTTGTGAAATTTAAGAAATATATGATAAAAATAATAAACATACACATTATAAAGTGCATTCATTACTCAGAGAGAAATCCCATACTGCATAGATTTCTCATTAGACCTAGTAATGATAATACTTAATACCCATTGTAACATCAAAATCTTAATTCTTAAATAAATAAAATGTTATGCTTTATACTACACCAAGGTAAAGTAAGGGATGGGTCAATAGATTTTCATGATAGGTTAATAGGTGAGTCATAATACCATAGCAGAAAAAGGAAAAGTTGAGTTGAATGTCGAGGAATTACAGCCATATTGCCTTCTTTTCCTTTGAAACTATTCACTATAAACATTTCCACCAAACAAATTTTTATAAATCAATAAGCAGCAGGAATTCAGCAGAAGGTTCCCAATCAATTGGTTTTTCAATCTACCATTCTGAGTCCGACAATCCAGGTTGTACTGATACCAAGATTCAATGGGTTAACTATAACTAACCTTTTTTTCATTTTATGCTATTCCTTTGAGACAGAGTAATTAAACACTAAATTTAAATATTAGTATTACGATAATCTCAACCTTAATAACAGTATTTATACACATCCTATAACTCATTAACAATTGCCCTCAAATTTTATCCATATTTATTCATAAATGCATTGAAAATCAATTATATTTCCCTTCCCCAATCAACCCGCAAGATGAATTGGTGGAAGAAAATAGAGGCGAAGATTTAACTTGGGAACTTAAAGACACCAACCAGAATATACTAGGGAGGGAGGGAGCTCCTTATAACGACATTATCTTAAATACAATTTATCTACTTCAGTGAAACCTACTTATCAAAGTTTTCAGAAGCATTGAAAGGATAGCATTCCTCTACCAAAGAAAATATCTTGCAAAAATTAGTATACTCCTTCAAAGACATCAATAATAATGGCACTGCCACCTTTTTTTAGCATCTTAAAAGATATATTTTCACATCTAATAAAACTTTTTAATTATCCTGCAAAAACATGTCAGACCTCTTGTAGAAAGATAATGGAACAACTCCTTTCTTATGTAGTAGTAGTAGTAGTATTGTTAAAAGTGCTTTGACAGCTGAAGTCATTTTGCACAAAGTCCCCGACCGGGGATCGAACCCAGGACTCCATTCACCGAAGTCAAACACAATTCCCACTTGGATATCCAGGAGCCATCCTTTCTTATGTCCTTTAGATATGAAGCAGCTTCAAAATTCAAATGATCTTCTGAAGAAAATTAGCAATGTTAAACATAGGAAAGCAATGAAAAACAACAACAATAAAAGTCCTAGAGTTCTCCCTAGTAGATACATAGATAATGATGAATTGGAAACACCATTGACTTTTCAACAGAATCTCAATCTTCTAAATATATATATCTGAAGGAAAGATAGTCTCTCTGCTGAGGTCAAGAGAGTCGAAGCAAAAAGTAACTGCAATTAAAGGCAACTACACATAAACAATTTATTCAGTTAATTTGATCTAGCAAAAAATCAAAATTACTCCATTGTTTTATTGTTGTTTGCACCACTGCCAGACCAATACAAAACCTCCATAGATGTAGACTAAGCTATCAGAGAATTATACCTAAGGTTATAGTAACATGGGTCTCACACTAATTTGATGAAGATCTCTTGTTCTACGGTAACGCAGCTTCAAGCACTAGGCAATAACTCTCAAATTATATTAGGTACGATGGATTTGATACAAATTTTTTTTGCCATATAAAAGCCAAGGATTTACATCCATTGACTTTTTATTCCATACAAATGTTTATGTGATTTTCTTTCAGCAATGGAAATTACAAGCATTGACTAATTTATATCACCCTGAGATTTTGGAAAAAATTTTACTTCAGAACATGACTTTATTTAATGATGTAACATCTTATTCATTTGTTTGAAGCTAGCGCAATGGAGAGTGAGGGGGCCAAATTAATGGCAGTTGTGAGATGGACAAGTCACTTGAGTTCCTACAAGTTGTTTTCTTTCATTTTGCAAGTATTATTAGTATTTACATAGTGCAAAATTTCACTTAATGTAGGCTTTCTTTTATTTGCCATCACCAAACCTGCTATAATGCATAATTTCCTATGAAGAACTATACCTCACTGTTTTTACGGAAGAAAGCTATAAAGATATGGAAATCACCATGAGGTTTTCTTATATAAAATAAATAAACCAGTGAAAGAAGTAACAATTCTCCAAAAGCCATCTGATCCAAAGAAATGAGAGCATCTGAGTGTTCAAAAAGGGTATTGAAATATTAGCCCTTGCACTAAGAGAATTAAAATATTTTTATAGAGCATTCTCCATAAAGTTAGATAGCTAAATTTTGGCATGTGAATAAGATTTGTGGCTCTATTTTATTTGCTAGTTTGATAGTCCATAATGATCCATGATTCGATGTCAGAGCAGGCTAAATATTCTTCCATATGTAACGTATAGGAAACTTTATCCTATTTTCAGGTACAAGTATAGTCTCATAAGCACCCAATCCGACATATTGATGGCAGTTGTTGTATGAAAAAAATTACTGTGGTCAATGGTACCAGCCTTAAAAAGCTTAAGTTTGAAGTTTCAAGGCACTAGGTATTTTAGTATTTGTTGGACAGCCAACAATAGTGAATACTGTCAGTGAATATGTAGGCATGGAAAAAATTGCTGTGATACTATAATTTCATTTGAAAGGTCTCAGTCCAACCAATATCAAAGCCAAGCAAGATTCTACTCTGGGGGAGTCAACTCCTTCATATACAACATAAAAATATAGGGTGGCAGAGTTTAAACAAAGCCTATTAGCATGAGTTGCCAAGACAAACATCACAGTGGTGAACCAAATGAAGTGACCACACCTGAAATGAAGAAAATTCACAAAACTGTGCTGGATGACCATCAACTGAATGCAAGACAGCAAGGTAGCAGACAAGGTAGACATTTCA
This sequence comes from Ladona fulva, assembly GCA_000376725.2. Lineage (NCBI taxonomy): Eukaryota > Metazoa > Arthropoda > Insecta > Odonata > Libellulidae > Ladona > Ladona fulva. Next base: position 345,641 of record KZ308343.1, on the reverse strand, counting down.
AAAAGTGCTGTACATTGCATATCGACTGAAAAATTGGACAAAAAAGCTGTGCTCCAGATGGGTGCCATATTTGCTCACATAGGAACCAAAACAGTAAGATCTCATCTTGAGTATGCATGTAGTGTATGGGACCCTGCCGATAAATGTTGTACCAAAGAATTAGAAAAGATGCAGCGAAAGGCGATACGTTTTGTGAAGAATTGCTACGATAAATCAGTGAGCGTCACTCAGATGCTCCAGGATGCAAAATGGGAATCTTTGGAAGTTAGAAGATTTCAACAAAGGATCAATTTACTGGATAAATTCAGAGAAAGCACGTTCAGAGATGATGTAGCATATATAATGCATGCTACATAGGCCATTCCGATAATGTGGGAATAATCAGAGAAATAGATGCCAGAACAAATAGATTCAACTCATTTTTTCCACGAACGATATGCGAAAATAATCGATTAAGGAAATAGAGTCATGGTGCACGTACCCCCTGCCACAAGCCGAAAGGTAGCTTGCAGGGTACAAACATAGACATAGACCAGCATCATGAAGATGTTTCGATCAAGTGTTTGGTGATGTTTCACAGCAATAAAGCCTAGTTTTTGCATCGATTCATAACCATGGATGAAATACGGCTCCATCACTTCACTCCTGACATTAAGAAGCAGTCAAAACAATGAACTGCAAGGGGAGAATCAGCTCCAAGGAAGGCAAAGACAGTTCCATCTCCTGGCAAGGTTATGGAATCAGTTTTTGGGATGCATATGGGGTAATTTTCACTATCTTCAAAAAGTAAAAACAATATACAGTGAATATTATGCAAACTTATTACAGTTTGAGTTATATAATCAAGAAAAAAATGGCCACAGTTGGCGAAAAATTAAATATTGTCTCATCAAAATGCACTAATTCACACATCTGTTATTGCCAATGACCAAAATTAATGAGTTGATGTTTAAATTACTTCCTCATGCACCCTATTCACCAATGAAGAGGAGTCTAGAGGTCAATCGCTATTCTGAGGAGTTCCACGGTTCCCACTGTAAACATGGTATCGACGCTATTGAACATCACTGGCATTAAGTGTATTGAGCTAAAAATACACTTGAGAAATTGCATAATTTTTCCCAATTGTTTTAGTTTTCCCTTTCTTAGGTTGGGTACTTCTGGAACTACTCTCTTATATACAGCTCCGATGTATCCTTGAAACCTATCGGAAAGTTCCTGAAGGTGCTTCTAAAATGTAACTTGATAGAACATCTCCCAAAATGATCTCGGGATTGATGCAAGGTGTACAAATTACTTGTTTATACACACAGCGGATTTTCGATATTTTTATGGGGCACTAACCAAAAATATAGTTCATTAATAATTAGCACATGGATAAGATTTTGTTGCTCTACTTGATTAAAATACTAATGATGAAATATTAACCAGAAACGCATGAAGTGTCACTTGTGAAAATCAAAGTCACAATATATATAAATTTTGAAAAACATGATTAACTAAGAAAATGAATAGCTATTACAAGAATACTGAATTTAGTCTCCGAATGCTCTTAGCTGCTAAATTGAGAACAATGCAGTTTTAAGTATTTTTAAATGGGAATGCCCTCATTAAAATAAAACATATAACTGTAATCAAGAATTTAATGGGTTGCTTTCCAATACATTTGTGAATAAATGAATTTTTATATTTTTCATCATACCATATAGATAATTCATTTCACGCTTAAAGTAAACATTAAGCTTCACCTTTGAATTCCTATGCCTCATTTTGCATTATTTGGCACAGAGGAAAGAAGATATCTCTTCTCATCATGGATAAACAATCCACATTCATCGTTAAACACCGAAAAACAATAGGTTGTCCTTATGTCATTTAATTGCAATCCTGGCAAGCTAATTTGGATACCAATACCATTCTGCAGATGACAAACAGTTAATTCAGAAGATACTATTTATACGTACAAAACAACATAAGGACAAATGGTTTTGGTAAGAACATCAACTATTCAGAAGAGGTTTTTTACATTTTTTGATTTAAAACTAGGAAACAAATAGTAACCACGGAGAGTTTTTCGGTACACCATCATTCCTGAGACGCCAAGTAGATTTTTGTAACAGAAATTTTCAAAGAATATTTGGTAGATTATTAAGTGCAAACCAAATGTAGATAACTTCGCTCTGGATTATCACATCCAAAACATCACTTCTGATTCAAACCCAGTACTAGTTAGAAAATATTTCTGAATTTTTGCCAGACCAATGAAGTATAGCTTGAGAGAGAAAACATTTCAACTACTAATGAGGCTGAGTTAAGGAGCATACTTATTCTTTTGACATTAATCATTTTACAGAATTTTATTGTCATCATCTGTCCAACCTACAAACATTTAACACATACATTCAAACTGGAAATGAAAATCACAGAAAGAAGAAGAACATATATCTTACATTGGGTTTAAAAGATGCTGATCCTTACCTAATTGAGTTGAAAATATCCAAATGTATTTAAAAAATGATCAATAAGCATCATTCCAGGTCAGAAAAAGGAAAATGGACACCAACTCTACAAGAAGAGAAAGTTATGCCACACCACAAGTATCACTACAATGCTCTTCAAAAATAAATTAATGCAAAATATTGATGAAGCAACTCTGATTCCAATGGTTTAAAGTCTGCTGTCAGCAAATTCTTGTCACAATCCCCCATTCAACTACCCATGTTTTTTGAGGCATTTGACTCAGATGGCCTCCAATAATACGAACACACTTGGCCCTTACACTGACATTCACATTTCCTAGAAGCTTATTCCTTTTTTTACTCTGTCATATAACAACTGACAGAAAAAATTATTTGAAACAGAATAAACTTGATTTACAGAAATACTGTTCAATTGTTATTTACTTGCCAAACATGACAGAATCCATTGGAAACATCTTATAAAATCTCAGCTTGTATGTCTTATAAAAGCTCAGTAAGCATCTCCCATCTTCCCACGTCATCTTTTGTTGAAATCTTAACAAATCAACTCAATTTAGAAGAGTAAATTAGCAATTAACCTACCTCTAAAGTGCAATCAATTTCAAAAAATCACATTATGTACAAAATTAATGGAATTCATAGTGCCAAAATTAGAGTTAAAATTCTATCTTCATTTTCTTGAGGGTCCATTACCAAGGCTCCAAAGTAAAGGCAACAAGGATTAAGAAATGCTTTTAAGGCAGAATAATAAGTGTCCATACATCTTAATGTGGTAAACCAATGGGAGCTTTGTATGCTTCTGGGGAGGAACAGTTTGGGAGATTAATGGAAATCTAGCACTCCTAAACTTGCGGTATGCAAGCAAATTTTAATTGTTTATACATATTCAGATCAGAACTATTATTAAAGAACTATCTACAATAAAAGTTAGAAGAACAATATTTGGGAATAAAGTGCATTTAAAACTCAAAAGCCACATTATGTACAAAATTAACGGCATTTACTTTACCAAAATTAGAATTAAAATTCAATCTTCATACAATAGATCTCACATTACATTTTAAGTAACATTTAACTTATAATTAAAAATGGTTCGATAGCCTAGGGACAGATAGATGACGCTATTACTCCACTATCCTTGGTTTGGAAATTCGTAGACACATTCACCCCATACACACTTCAAGAAAGCTCACAAATTTTAATTATGATTTTTAGGCAACATGAATGGTGACCTTAAATAACTGAACTCCATCAGATGAATCACCAGACTGCCATTTTAAAAAACTTTTTTGACATCTATATATGATATAATATCTTTATATATACTTTTTTATGTATTACAGTATGCATATACCTTAAGTAAAAAGCATAAATTACCACACGCAATAATGGACATACCACAGCTTTCCTTTGAAACAGGCACCAGTCAATCATACACAAGGAGTGCACAAAATTAACTATCAAAAGTTACATACTTCAAGATTAATAACTGTCAAGGTTTTACAGAGACAATTTTATAGATGACCCAAAGAGATAAATTGTATTACTCAGTCAATCATTCTTATTCTTTTAATGTAACCACTCCAGTTGTATATGACAGACAATGCCACAATTTACGGCCACTGCGATGAAATTATGTTTAATTACTATTCTTTTAAGTGCAAAGATTTGGAAAACTCTTCTTCAAAAGTTTTTAATTTTTTTATTTTGGCTGGCCTTGTTCCACAAAAATGTTACATAAACAGCAAATCTCCCTACTCTAATCCTTTGACAGCTATTTAATTCATTATGCAAATAGATTTTTACACTTAACTTCCTAGCCCAAATAAACATTAACTCAAATAAAAAATGCAAAAATTCACAATTAGGAACAGAAAAAAGGCATTCACTCGCAATTAACTATTAAGAGATGACGACTAACGTTAAAAACCTACAACCCATGAAATTCTTCGAATGGGGTAAAAAAAAAAACTTCCTCAAAATGTCAAACCATCATCCACTTGCACAACATAAACCAAATGAAACAATAACACAAGATTTCATTGAACACAGTTACTGGAAGATGTTCTTGATTTATAATTTTGAAACCGAAATCAGCTATACATGTAGCATTCTGTTTTGACCAAACCTCCTATGTGAAAACCTACTCTGTGTGTAAGGTAAATTAGATCTAATGCTCCCAACAACTTAATGCAAGGCATGTGGCCTAAAGTTTGTTAAGGTCCCTCATAATCTTCAGTTAAGTTGATCAGCCTACAGTTTCATGTCTTACCAATTAGGTGAAATGTTTTTCCTACTCATGAGTATCAATCCCAAAAAAATAATTTTGGCAGCATAGGCAATTTTCTCTATCCTCTGCATCTAATGCGACCACCTGATGCTTGTTCCTTTCCAATATAGTCATTCTTCAAGCAACTTTCTCAGAGCCATACAAATATTACTCAAAGAGCACTCAATCAATTTCCCTCTCCATCAGAGGATAAACCGACTCTCTTGAATTCATTGCCATGTTGCCCCCCATTTTCAGCCACGTTATATCATGGGGAAGTAATCAGGTCCTCTGAATCACACAATTACACACCCTCATCACATATAAACGTCCTATACAAACACACAAACTTGTCAAAGCTGTGACAGAGCTTAAATGCTTTTTGACTGCAATGGCTCTCTTTTACTATCTTCCCGAGAAATCATTAGTTCTCTTGAAGGAACCGTAAAATACAATTCATGGCAAATGGTGTGTATACCATTGGTCTTAAAACAGTTGATCTACCATTTAGTCCTTGCGCTCCTCTGCCTTAGTGGCTATCTGTAAAGAAGAAGAAGAAGAAAAAAATTGACTCATGTCTGTTGACACAAATAAATCGGTTGGTCTATAAATCTATTGTGGGCTGTTTTTAAATAAAAACTGCTATAAATTTGCAAATTTTATTCACGAAAAACTTGTATGATGACATCAGCCTGATAAATTCTAATAACTATTTTTTTTTTATTTCAAGAGTTATATTTATATCTACTTCAGATACAATACTACATGATATATAACAAATGATAAACTGGTAATTATCAGGTTAAAATTATTTAGCTACTATAAGGTCTAAGGGCCATCCGTAAATGATGTCCTGGCATTTTTGGGATAACTGATCCCCCCACTGTCATTAAGTGTCACGTGAAGCTTCACACCCCTTACCCCTCAGATAACACAGCTTTTACAGTTCTCTGAGCCTTGATTGCATGTTTTTATTTCCATCCTTAAAACAAAATAACTTGATGGATTTTCCACAACTTTTCGTTCACCCTGTAAGTGTTCCTTAGGAAATTGAAACAGGAAATGCTGATTTAATATGAATAAAAATCTATGTGCTGACAACAATTCTTTAGTCTTACCACGTAGAACTGAATGAAACAAAATCATATTTCAATATATTTTCATCAAAACCCACTGGGTATTTCTCTAGCTAGGGCAGTCAAGATTTTGCAACAGTGTTACTTGTGACATTATATTGTGTAACATTTACCAACCCCCATGTTCACACTGTCATATTTTTAGATCCCCCCTCTCCCCATTAAGTGTAACATCACTTAAGGATGGCTGCCTTTAAGAATGATATCATTGCTTAAAGCATAACTAGGCCTGATGATGTAAGCATTTTCATAAGGATACTAAGTAAAAACTTAAGAGAACATAAGAGGTGAATACTCATTTACCTTATAACTAATTACCATTTTCATAAAACCAACAATCATAAATAAAAACTGAAGATCAAATAATATAATACTAAAGAATCCTAGGCATGCATATCACATTAAAAAACAGAGGTTGCAAACATAGGACTGAGTTGAGTATTTAAAAAACTAATCAACAGCAAATGAAATCTCAGTAATCTAATCTATAATCTATATAATGGTATGACAAATATGTCAAAATTTCAATTGATTATACCAAGAGAAGGTATAAACATTACATTTCAAAGTATTTTAAAAAATACAATTTCTGATGAGTCAATTTTTTATGAAACAGGAAGGAAAACTGCAGCAAAAATAACACAATGACAAAGCTCACATGAACTTTATTCATACTTTAAGAGAACAATTTAATTTATTGGACATCATATGAGAGGGGCGATTTTATAACCAGAAGACAGACTTTTTTAAGTCTAGAAGTTAAAGTCATTGATTCCTAACAAAATATCCCTCACTTCTGGAATGGTAAATCAATGCAATCAGCAGATGGCAGATAATCTTAATAATTTATTAATACTGCTACAGATAAGGTGAATGACTCCACTTGATTAAACGTAAATGGCTCAAAATACAGTCCACCCTTGGTTAAAAGACCCTAGATAGATAGATTTACTCTAACATTTACAAGGAAAAGTCCAAATATCAAAATTGGAAATCAGGACTTAGTATTACAAACATTTGTTTACACCAGACAAAAAACACAAGAATGTATAAAATCAACACTCAAAAAGCATGCATACTATGATAAAAGTAATTTGATTTCTTAATTGATAACTTCCACCAACATGAATGAGATAAGTTTTAATCATTAAGGATACCTCCACAAAGGTACGAGGTGTTCCTAAAGTATAATTACTATATTATTTCTTAAATTTATCATCACCAACGGCAGATTCAGCAAACTAATTTTGCTTCTAAAGGAAACCCAAGAAAAATGGGCAATAAAATATCTAATTATATTTCCAAAACTTATGATTATCAGTTAATAGACATACAAAATCAACTGGTGAATCATATATTTATTTCTAGTAATGGTTGCAAATATTCATCTTAAACCTGTTGTATTACTTTTCAGATAAATTTAAAGCATATACCCCAAACAAGAAAGTTGCAGCTAACAACCCATATCATAAAGCTTTTCATAATCTTCCATACAACTCTCTTGCAACAGTATCTGCTGATGAATTCAATACGAGCTCAAGACTCATTGCTAGATAAAATTCATAATGAATTTAGTTTTCAGGGTAATATACTTGGGTGATAAATAAATTAATTTAATATTAGAAGCATACACATTAGAAATTTCGAAGACCTGTGTTGATGCTCATTATTTCAATAGATTCTTACAACATCCAGTTTCTAATAGATCAAAAAAGAAAAATTGTTGATGAACTATTATGGACTAACATCAAAGGCTATCAAAAATTAGAATCAATTCTAAATGTCTGTGATTAAACAAATTCCTCTAATCAACACAAGGTCCCAAACCAGTAACAAACTGGTATACGGCAAAAGTGCTAACATCTTAGAAAAGCAACCTTGTACAGCAAAGACTGCAATTCAGTTTCCAAATCCTGAAACCAGGGTAACTATAACTAAGCTGTAACAGATCAACTTGAAATGATAATTTAAAAAGGTATTTGAGTTGATAACCTTGTACAGAAAATATTTACAAAATCTCTATTCGGAAATTAATTATAGAAGGAATAAAAGCAGGAGTACCCTAATTCTTCAAGCAAATCCTTCTCAAACAAATGAATACTACCTGTTACCTAAGATAAATGAGATTGCACTTTACTTGACTAAAAATTGTATAAGTTATGATTAATGTTACATGAAGGTGCCACAGGAATCCTTTGCCTAGTCTAACGTTATTTTCCTGTCTTGTCCAAGTAAAATAGTGGACAGTTTCCCTTACAAGATAGCTAGATGACAAACACACTTTGTAATAAAATATACAAAAAATCACAAATAACATGTTTTCTTGACTGAAAACTCCAGCATGTAAAACACACTAAAGCAAAACAAAGAATTGTATCCATTTGAGTAGCCTTATTATAAATAAATATAAAGCCTTCCCTTTTTAATAAGTTATACTACAGAAAAATAATTGTCATTATTCTATGCTTAGAAAAAGGTATCTTTTTACAAATAAATTTTGAGGGGTTTCCTCCAGTCTTTCAGAGAATGCCATGCAATTAGAATCAAATAATAATAAAGTTATACTCCCCTCCAACATTGCCACCTGGCCAGAAGGTAAAATTGCAAAGTGTGTCCCTAATTTAGTGGTTCTACACCAGGAGTGTATGCACCTATGGACACACACTCCTGGTGTACCATAAGGCATAATAATAAGGAACTGCTTCCTATTTGATTGCAGTGACACAGGAATAACAAGATTATCAGTTATAAAGTTATTTAGGAATTTATTCCAGTATCCTATTTTTCTTTTATAATTTTACTGGGCTGAGAGCCCAATTTTTGTTCACTATAGAATACAAGAATTTGATAATTTTACATGAGGATAGAACAAAAACATTTAATGAATTCAAGGGCCGAACCGAGCAGCTAAAAGGATAAGACCACTAACCTAATTGAGGGTGTATTAATTATAAAAAATGAAATCCCATAATATGGCATGAATTGACAATTACATAACTTAAATTATTTTCTTCCAGATGAAGTACTGACCAACTAAGCATTACCATAATTCTTAAATACTGTATTCCACCAATTAAAGTCCATGTATGTTCTTTAATTAAAAGGAGACATACATTAGAAATGTCCTAATTCAACAAAAATATCAAAAAATACGTAGTACATGGCACATTGTTTACGGTCTTTTATAAGATTTAATTATGCTAATACCCAACTCAGAACTATGGCAATCATGCATGAGCTAATAAAGCAATAGATAACTCTTAACTGATAACTAATTGTTTAAATAAGATAAACCATGAGTATAATAAAAATCAGCATCAAAAGAGCAGATTTTATGACATGCCATGCATGAATGAAGCAAGCTTGTTTCAACCATTTTTAATCGACCATGAAAATATACCAGCAAAAATATTTCAACCTCTTAAAACTAAATTTACTAAATACAAGAGAAAATAATCACTCTGATGAGGCTTGTTAGCTTCAAATTAATTTAGATTTCCTACTGCAGGGGAGAATATTTTCACAGAAACGAGTAGCAAATTTATACTATTGATGACTGGGAACAGAAATGACAATTTAAATAATGTCATGCTGAAAAGAACATGGGACGATAGGGTTATGGCTGAGCTTTATTACTTATTAAAACTCATTTGGAACATAAACCCACAAGTCAATCCCATGTTTCTACAGAAAATTTCTACTATCCAATTCCCTCACAGAAAAATACAAGAAATTCCTATCCAGAGAGTTTAAGTAAAATTAGCAGCATGCCACATATAGCAACTTATCTGCTATGAAAGAAATTTAGCAATAATCAAAGGTGACCTACAGTAAAAAAGCCTTCTCAGAGAGATTACCAAACACAATAACAGGTATAAGCCATTATTATAAAGGAATCCAACAGATTCTTATAATCAAAGTCAAATTAAGTCAGTTAAATTTAATGCTCCCATCATCAGGAATAGAATTACGCAACTAAAAAGTTTTACCACTACCTCCAATATGCAGAATGAAATATTTCTTTAAAATAGAATAACATGGGAAATACAATAATCAAAAAAGGCATACGTATTTTCAGCACAGTCTTTATTCCAAAGTAGGCATGGTTCAGCTAAAAATATCAGTAACTTGAGAAGGGTGGAGCTCAATTTTTAAAAAGACACAAAATCTTAGCTGGATAGAATGCACAAACAAATACAGCTACCAAAGAACACCTAATCCAAAGTTGAAATTTTTGAGAAGTCAGTTGCGTTTTACTGAAACAGCTGTTTTTAGTAATTCAATTGAATCACTATATCTGTCACAACATATATATACTTACAGCAGCTAAAACATCAGCAAGATGTCCTAAATTATAAAAAGGCAAAGCTAACACGAACTTAATATATTGCAAACTGATATCTAATGAGTAGGATCATTAAATATTTAATCAAGTTGAATCTTTTAAGGATTGAATTATTAACCTTTTATTATTCATCATTAATAAAACTGCAATATGAGAAAAATACTTCATAGAAGAGAAAAAGAGAATCATGCAGCTGTCTTTAACATACTATTTACAGTGAGAAGATCAAAATTAAATACTTTATATTCCACAGGCATAGTTTGTGACAACAGAAAATGCATAGAAGTTCCTTCTAGCACTGAGAATACAATCTTACATCATGCAATACTATCCAAATCACCGTAGTTACAGAAAAATCTGGAAAGACTACATATGTAAGCTTAAGTTACATTTACTCGTTTTCAGGATATGCACCATCTAAGAGTCCTTTTCAATTGATACATATACCAAAGGAACATCATTCAACCATGATCCACAAACATCCCAAATTACAGTCAAACCTCGTTATTTCAAAATCTAATGCAAAAAAACACTACAGTGTGTATTAAATGAATAAGTAACAAATTACAAATTTTAAACATTTGCGTTATTCTTCTTCTATTTCTTCTATCCTCAGTGAAATGTACTCTACACTTTTAAAAAAATGCAATACATACATACTAAACCAAAGCAAACTCAAAATAAAAGCTACATAATAAAATAAAATTAATACGACATGAGAGACTGACATTTAGAGGTATGAATCTCATATCTTGTAGTGCTCACTTAATAATGGTGTGACTAAATAAAAACACTACCACCAATTACATAAAAAATAGGTTCCATGATGGAACTTCTGTGATCTACATGTTTTTGGGTCATACAGCTGATGAAAGTTTTGTGGAGCAAAATATTCTGGTAAAAATTAACCCTATGTAAAAGAAATAACGTAGTAGAGAAGCATAACCCTTTTTTTTTAGAAATTTTGACCAAGAACTTGGAACTGAAACTGAGAATAACCTAAAGTAACCTGATAAGAAATACCAACTAAAGTGTTAGGTGAATAGATTATGTAAATCTGATTTGCATTAGTAAATGGTTCCTGTAACCATGCACTAAGACATGATATTTAAAATGTAAGAATAAGTTTGCAGGTACAAAATCAATGATTTAGAACTTTTCTGGATATGAATTTCAAAGAATCTATGGAGTAGACAAATTCTGTAGTGTTTATGAAGACAAGTCATGACTTTCTCAGGAGTTAATCAATACTTATGATAATTCTAAATCAAAATAACGAGGTTTTTACTGTATGCAACTGCCCAAATTTTATAGTACACATATTTACAAAGACAAGCATGCCATGATTATCTTTTTCAATATTTTGTAACTTCCAACTAGCGAAGAAGAAACTGAATTCAATCCTGTGCCAAAATTTTTTAATGCATTCTGCATTGTGAAGGCACAAAACCATGAATATGACAGCCAAGAACTTAACGTTATGCAACTGAAGTTTTCAGCGGTTAAGGGAAAATAATACTGATTACTGATCTTTATCTTAAGCAATCCCCATTACAAAAAAATTTCCTTCAAATAGTACTTCGCTTACGCAAAACGAAATATAAAATCAACGCATCCAAAATATGGTATAATTACGATGTTTAATGCTATTATGGATGTCAGCATGACCTACTTTCTCATGAGCAGAATTTAACAAAATTGTATCAAATTCGAGTAAAAATCTATGAAACAAGAATAACTGTACAATAATTTTAATAAATACTCTATTTCACAATTTCACTTCTTATAATAGATAACTTTACAGTCCTAGGTAACAGCTATGATCCTACAAGAAGTGAAGCATTCATTATCAGCTATGTGGAATATGTTGAATCCAAACTAAACATTTTGGCCTATTGTAGCATGCTAAACAGAGGGCTATCCAGCCTAGATTTTCTTTCCAAGGTTGTGTCGTCACTCTCGATGCTTCTCAGTAGCAGCACCCTCAGGAGAGGATGCTGTTGGTACAGCTCCACCCTTCTCACCTTGAGTGGCCACAGTCATTCCCTGGGTGGGAAGAGTCTTTATCTGGTTGAACAAATAGCTAAATGGTAATGGCTTATCTCCTTCACCCCCTCCTGCTCCCCCACCTCCTGCACCAACTCCTACTCCAGTTGCTGCTCCTGTTGTTCCGGCTGCTCCTACTCCTCCACCATTTGGAGGGGTGCTAGTCACTCTGGGCTTCGGGGGAATTGGAATGATTGGAGCTGAAGATGTGGATGCGGACACTGCAGCCTTCTGCTTCAACATCGTCCAATCAAAGGTGTAATCATACTGATGATTGAGCGTACGGAACAGTATGCGGAACAGCTGACGCAGGTACATATAGTCAGGCCCTTCTTCAAAACGGAGGCCACGGCAGTAGTTGAGGTACATAGCAAATTCTGCAGGGAAACCCTTCAAATGAAAATTTGAGTTAGTGATGGGCAGTAAAAAAATCAATATTACGTCAAAGTAAATCACAATTATTATTTCTACCTTATAAAAAATAATACTTTTCTTCTATTAATTACAAAAACATTACAAACAAATTAATTTAATACCTACACCACTATAAAAATGACAAGATTAGAGGTGGCACTTGCATTTTCATTTTTTGAAATTGTATAAGAGAACTTAAGGAACAAGATAAAAAGAAATAATAAAAATAATAGGTAATGTTCACTAAATTCTCCATACTTACTGAAATCTAAAATTACAGTAAAAATTCTCTAAATTTGAAGATACCGTTTCCTGGCATATTTAAACTTCTAAAAACATTATCATCCCCGGAAATCTAAACACAAGTCCAGCCTGAAATGATTACAACAATAAATATTTCACCTCACCTCAAATAATCTTCACCAATAATGCCCATGGATCAACAACAACCCATCATAGTGTTAAAAGATATAATTGGACCAACATCCTCATCAATGATCCAGAGAAGGTAATCTTGACTTTCAAGAACTTTTTTCTTCTCTCTCCTATAATGATTTCATTAACTACAAGTATTCCTATCTTGAAAACCATGAAAGGAAATGCATTTAAATAAATCTTGACAACCTTGTTTATGCTTGTTTCTATCCCTCCAGTTTATACTAAGAAATTTTTACAGCATGCCCTACATAAATCATAAATATTTAATGTTTACCTGATGAATTTAGTTAGTTCTTCATGGAAGCTTAGCTTTTAAAAATATTTATGAAGATTTAAACTCCATCATTCCCAACTCAGGACTGGCCTATTTCCATTATTAGCTATCACTCAACATCTCATGAAAAATCTCACAATTTACGGAGTTCCTATCCTTAAATAATTATGGAGGAAGTTAACTGTATAAGGACCTGATTGTGAACCGCTCCTTAATTGTATTTATTGGTAGCTTCTAATGTTCAAGAAGGCTCAGTTCTTAGACCTATGTTATTTTTACTTACAATAAAAACATCAAATTTATATTTTTCATGTAATTAATTAGGCTTGACTTAATTTATTTTTCTAAAGATTATTTTAACAAAATAACTGTTTGATTTGATTTTTGAAAATTTATATTGGCTTTCATGTAATTTTATAGCTTATGTAACAAATAGTATCTATTTATTACTAATGTACTTACACTAAGTAAACAAAAATAGTTGATTTTCCAATAATGAAACTGACAAGTATTGCTCTCATAAAGTTGGCCTAGGAGGGCTTGCCAAAAAGCATATAATTTAATATCAATACCATTAGCAACTCAGTGCATTTACTAAATACCCATTTTTTGGGTCCAAATGGTAACATCAAATAGATAACATTATGAGGTGCAAAAGGCAGTGTTTGATGCATCATCCATAACCAGGTTCTTAAAAAATTCCTGGCTGACCTTGTCTTCTGAGAACCATTAAAATTTTTCTCTAGCATTAAAAGTACTTACGAAATAACTGGTTTAAAATCACTGAGATTACACAAACAAATCATAACTAGGCACTTAGAAGTAAAACAATAATTACCAAATTAAAACAACAATTCCATGATATTTTACATATGGGATATAGTCTGTAGACCCATACATTGAAAAGCAAACTAAAGCAAAACCTACCTTACAAAGAACTTCTATAGGTGTTGACATCTTCTTTTCACTGATTTTTTCATACTTTTGCTTTTTAGTGGCAGCCTTTAAAAATAAGAAAACAATGTTATAATTACTGCTTAATAAATTCCATCCATCTTTACATCCATAAATAAGAACACAAGACTTTGTGGCTTAAAAAAAGAGAAATCAAGATAAAAATACCTTTAAACCTTGCCATGGAAGACTGCCTCGGTTAAAGTACATAAGGACATATCCTAAAGATTCCATGTCATCACGACGACTGAAAAGAAAACAAAATGTGTGATACTTGAATAAGTAAAGATGAAAAATATCATTAAATTAATAGTTATGAAAACTTTGCAAATAGCAACAAAAATAAAGGAGTAATAGAATAAATATTGAAATATCCCCCCTTAAAATTTTGAAATCCATTCCAGATAATAAGAGCTAACATTATTGGAAATTTAATACTTCAGAGTAACCGAACTTTAAATGAAAGCATGAGGACAGAGTTAACTTTACTTATATACTTTTGATACAATTCATTCCGTTTATACTCCTACTTGATGTAGAAAATAACTGTGTTTAACCTTCTTAAGAATCAACAGAATAAGAGCAATAACTCTGAAAATTACTGAAAATACTGCCAAGTTACAAGAATAAGCAGTTGAGAAAAAATACTTCCAGGAAAAAATCAGCACAAAAGAAAAGTGAGCATTCTACAATGATAGAAATATTGAAATAGTTCTTAATCAGAAACAAAAAGAGATTAAAGGAAAAATTATTTTGAGAAATTTCCAATGAGAAATCTTACCTTTGTTCAATGCCCAAATGAGCATTTATGGAAGCATATCGGGCTGTCCCAGTAAGATTTTTATCCTCACGGTATCCTATGTGCTGCCGTGTTCTTGGGTCCCGAAATTTCTTGGCCAATCCAAAATCTATCAAGAACAGCTAGAAAAGGAATGAGGGATTATATTAATGACTTTTACAACCAAACAACCCTTATTATTTTCAGCAACATACAAAGAATTTGGCCACATCAATGATATTACCTAAAATATTCATTGATTTACAGAATGAAATATTGATTTCTTTAAAAGTAATACCTTATTGCAGTGTCGGCCAATACCCATGAGGAAATTGTCAGGCTTTATGTCTCGATGAATGAAACACTTAAGATGGACATACTCAATTCGGCCAATCATCTGATCAGCAAGCATTAAAACTGTCTTAAGAGTAAATCGACGAGAGCAAAAATTAAAAAGGTCTTCCAAGGAAGGGCCCAGCAAGTCCATAACGAGTACATTGTAATCCTTCTCTTGACCATACCATCTGAAAAGTGAACAATAGAAATTCAGCATACAATTGAATAAAACTAGCTTTTATGCCAAAACAATCAAGAGGTAATGGAGCATACATAGCTCAAATATATGATAATGGAACATGCACAGTTTAAACATGAGATAATGGAAAATTTATAGTTTAAATGTTTTTTTCTTCAAAATATGGAAAAACACCAGCCATCCATCAACAAAACCCGAGCAAAATTGGAGATGCAGAGGGCAAGTAAGAAATTAAAAGAGCGAATAAAGAATAACTTCTTTCAAGGGATGACATGATATCATAATACAAAAACCTGGATCTAGAATTGCTTCAATTTAGAGTTTAAAAACTCTCCTTCTGAATAAGTATACTGTAGCCCCTTGCAATTTCTTACAGGCAACATATATGCGAAAACACTGTCCTACAATTTGTAAATAGTATGGTCTACTGTATGGCTTAGCAGCAAAGTCCATTATCTTAACATAATAAATGACATTTAGAAATGTTACAACTATCTGAAACAATAGAGTGGGGACTACCACATTCCATAGCAAGTGTTTTAAAAGAAGGTATCAATTATTAATTTCTTTCCTACAAAAAGTTGCCATTTACTGAAGACCTATGTTTCAAAAGAATGGGAATTCACTTCAGAAAATAAGTATGATTGGAATACATTAATATAAAATTAAATAGGATTTTCTGCTCCTCCTATTCCCCCCACTCCCTTAATATTTGAAGCACAGCAATCTGTGATTTCAATTTCTATAATGAAAACTTCCAAAATTTAAGCAACTACTGATTCAAACAACCTTTGCTTATTTCGTTCCCACTTGACCAAAATTAATGTCATAAGGAAGATATAGAGCTCTCAATGATTTATTCCTCTGATTGATATTTGCACATAAAAATAAACTATTAAATCTAAATTTGTAAAACTTCAGTAAAATATACGAGGGTAGGCTGAAAAGTAATGCACACATGCTTGTAGAACACGAACAAAAACAAACACCAAGATCGGGCAAAAAGTACATTAAAGTACAATTCTTAAGCTCCAAAATCATGTTTATTTCAACATAGTCACCATTAAGCCTAAAACATTTCTCCCAACGTGTAATAGGTTTTTTCATTCCATTACTGAAAATTCTTCTGACTTTTCTCAAATCCAGGATGCGATAGCTGCCTTCACCTCATCGTCCGAGGTGTAATGATTACCCTTGAGGTCTCTCTTGATTAGAGGAAAAAAATAAAACTCGTAATATGCAAGATTGGGTGAGTAAGGAGGGTGTGGAATCAGTTAACTTCAGATTTCGCAGAGTCTCTTCAGTTGTGCACGAGGTGTGAGGACAAGCGTTGTCATGTTGCAGGGTTATTGGCCCTATTCTATTCTAGACATTCCAATATGGTTTGCAATATGCTTTTGAGTGATTTGCCGATCATTTTGAATCAAATCGTTGACGATTTTTCAATGTTTATCGTCTGTGGCAGTGATCAGACATCCACTGCATGCTTCACCAACAATTATGGCTTTTCCTGGCTTTTTTCCACAAAGTTTATTACCCATACATTTACAGTAGACCTATAAACAGCATTGTCACTATAAACAGCCTTTAAAGGACAATGAATCTCAGTAGGGGTCCCTTTTTCATTAGTTAAAAATTTGATAATGGCACGCTGTTTAACTCGCATTGGCATAGTACTAGAACACATCTCCATACTTCCGCTACTCAATACGCTGGATGAATGCAACGCCTTTAAACTGCGCATGCATATAAAGGGGGAATGTTACTTCCACATGCCACCAGACACACTTCTGAAGGACATTTCGTTCATGTTTTACAAACGTGTGCATTACTTTTCAGCCTACCCTCATACAATTATATTAAATAAATAGAACTGAAAATTTGTCTTAGCATTAATCTCAGTATAGCTAAAACTTGGAGTGAGAAATAAATAGATCTATCATCCAAGCATCCAAAAAAATCATTAAATAAAATTAATACACATTTTTTAAGCTAGATAAATTGTAAATTATGCTGGCTTTTGGGAAAAAAATATTCAATAGATTTAAATGATATTCATATACTAGCAGTTCTTTAAACCTTTAAGCTTTCAAATTGAGATGCATACTTAAGACGGAGTCACAGAATTCTACAGTGAAGACATTAAAACTTAAAATGGCATGCCCATCACATAAATTGATTTATAAGGAAATACTTGAAAATGACACTGAAGAAGAACAAACCAGAATGATTTTAAAATTCAACGAATTCATAAAAGTGTTATTCCACTTGTCACCTCTTCATAAGTTTATAAACATGAATAAAATTTTACATGAAGAAAGGTTAGCTGTAATAAGAGACTTGGAATCCTCAATCTCATCCAAATACAGTTGCATTATTCTTAGATAGAGATAGCACAATACTTTGCATAATTTATAAAGGGACATTCAAGAGATTTTTAAAAAATAATATATTTTCAACAATAAATTTGATAATGAAGATGGACTTAATAAATGAAAAAGCACAGTGCCTAGTAAATAATTCAATAAAACTCGTTTTTTACTCGAAATTCTATCTTACTCGTACAATCAATAATAATTAATTATGATTAATAATGAAGTGAAATTATCAAAGGAGTATTAGAAAGATCCGAAACTTGGATTAGTTTTCCTTGAAATCGCGCGGTTTCTTCCACTGTAATAAGGCCGTAATCAGGGAATTGCTTAAGAACTACTAGGATTATCAGCAATCTTCATAATCTTCCTATTCGACATTTTCCATGAAACCCACATGATAAAAATCCTTGATTCGGGATAGAGATCAGTAAATCGGTCGCGCAACGTGGCAGGTATCCAGCGTTACCAAAAGGAGAGTTAACGGAGCTCGTCTGTGTCGACCAATCACTCGAGGGAATTTATAGCGAGAAAAGCGGATCGTTGATGCGGAAGTTAAAATCGAGACGCAGAAAAAGCAACACAATGACGAACGGTAAGATTCTGGGAGGAGTCCAACCTTAATAACAACCCTTGTTATTGACGGCCGCTATGAACTAAAAGACCTATCCACTACCTCAAAACATCCTGATAGGTACGCTTATTATTACTTCCATAAGTCCGGACAGTTTTAACTTTCTTCAATTAGTAATGATACTGTAAACAGGGTTAGTAAAGCAATAATGCATTGACTTCTTACTTAATTTAGAAATTCCATTAATTATTACTATTATTTTGCTCTTACTGCGAGGTTAGGACAACAGAATCGAACAAATCGCGCAAACAAAAACTATAATTCCCCTAACCGCATTTCCCTTGACAGCGTTCACTTCCCACAAAAAAGGAAATCTTAAACGTCAACCTCCGCGAGTTCGGAACTTCGGAACAGAGTTCGGAAATGTCAATTTTACAAAGGCGGAAAACTTAAAATAAGGATTAAGGTAAATTACTAAGCACGGAAGAGCCATGCGGCTGAAACCCAAAGAATAACAGGTGTGAAAAACAGCGACATGATTGGGAGTCGAACCCAGATTTCCCCAAAAAGACAGTAATGTTACATAAATGGAATAAAATTTTGCAAAAATGTCAACCTAAAGACTTTTCAAATATTAAAAGAAGGAAGTGTCACAACTTCCGTTTTTGTTCTAGCAAGCGCAGTATATTCGACAGTAATACAGCTTTTCTTATGATTTGAAAGAAAAGAAAGACCTTCCGGTATATTCGTCTGAATTCGCAGTAACGCCTTAGCCTTCGATCGCTCCCGCTAAAAAATATACTTAGCCAAAACCAAAATGAATTAAATTCATAATAAATGCTAGGTTTGAAACAGCGCCATTGATCATTTCTCCCTGGCGTGAAAAAACACAAAATGTTACAGAGCTTAATACATCAAAATGTGAAAATTATCACGCCGTTGAAGACAAAGTTCATTGAACAAGCTAGGGAGATATGAACAATATGCTCTGTTTCCTCCGGTGGCGTGTGAAACGACTTGAGGAAATCAACCATGACCAAGAAATCGTTTCGAAGCTTTCCAAATGCCGTCTGATGCCTTTAAGCTAGGGAGCGAGTTTTACACACCGCCTTGCATGCAAGACAAAGAAATGCGAAACTGATAGAAAAGGAGAGGTTTCCCACATGATTACATAAGATGCACAAACTGAGAGCGAAATAAATGAAATTTCATTAAAATATGATGACATGAAATGAGCTTCATTACCATAGACCAGTGGTCTTCAAGGAGTGGAGGCCATATCGCCACCCTCCCCCCTGGGGCGTTAAGAAAAACCATGAGGAGCGCTGGCATATAAGGGGATATACTGGATATGAGGTTCTTATTAGTTGAAATACTAAGTTAGTAACATGAGCCAGTTGTAAAATTGAAAAATTAATAAATTGTTTCAAAATGTTTTATTATTTTTTGTTTTGTCATTTCCGTGGAAGGGGGCGCTAATGTCATTGTCATTCAAATTCAAAATTTTTATTCAAAAATAGAACAAGGGGGACTGGGTATAAGGATGAAAACTCCTGCTATTGGCCGTAAAATACAGGCATAAAATAACTAATGCTTGGGAAAACAAATAATACTGAAAACAATGGCTTCGGTAACATTTATACCAACCTTCATGACACAATCAATGGATTGCATCTCAACGACGTCGTGTTGTCATACGGAAAACCTCTTAAAAGTGACTAACCATAGTTTCGATTCAGTTCGGACACATTAGACATAACGTGTAAAAAATCGAAAAACCATCGCATTTACAGTTACTTGGGCATGAAAGACAACAACAGTGACGTGTTAAACAGAACGATTCAGTGCATACGCCAAAAAATTCTTTCTGTATTTAGATAAGAGAACTCACGAAATAATTGCCAAAATTCGTTTTAAGAGTAGATGCACCACCGTTATCGAAACGTCGTGACAGAGAAAATTAATGAATCAGAACTTCAACAAATGATATTTTCAACTGGATACAGAAAATTTAATCTCGACAACTAATCGCGTTACATAAAAAATCTATTTAAAATACATTTTGATAAAATGAAGTATCTTTTGGGGGTCATACTTCACGACAATTTCATTGGCAACATGCCTGTAAGAGCTAAAAGGAGACCATCACAGCTAAGTGAATGAAGATAGGCTATCGATTTTATTCATCCTTGAGTCAAAAGAAGTTGGAAAAACAACGGCTACTACCAAAAATGGAACTGCACGCCACAGCACATAAACATCACCTATTGCAACTACGTGGGAAACTTGATGACAAAAAAAGATAAGAAAGAAAAGGAGATATCATTTCGCTCGTAATATAAGTTTTCAACATCCGAACAATGAAAATACATTTATCTCCTAAATATGAAGGAAATACTGTTATCCTTGGAGTGAGATTCCGAAGATAAATCGATTCGTGATCTCTATTAACTGACTAGATACGTCACTACCGAACAATTTAAAAGCAACGACCCAAATATTAATCATCCATAGAGTCATTAAGATAGATCCGAGGGTATCATGAGGAATAAGCCTCGTACGCGTACTACAAATCTCAAAGATTTGTTAATTAAGCTGACACCATTACATACATAGCAAGCCTTCCTGAGTAGCCAAATGATCCAAATAACCCAATTCAGAAAATGAAAATACTCAAGGGTTTCGTGATGAATTAATATGATGATACGAACTAAACACAATTATCTCGCAGTGATTGGAACTGCAAACGCACAAAATTCTTTTCCGGTTTGGTGGAAAGCCAACGGTGACCTAAAAACTAACCAAGAGCCCGCTTCCAACACAAGTAGGTTATGGGGCCGACTCATAAACAAACCAACTCCCAAACCTGGCGTGGTGCTTACGAATATCCACTGACCTTATGTCCAGACGATTTCCACAACACAAAAGTAAGAGAAATAGAATCGACCTTGAAGAATACACATGCCCACTAACTCACCGGAACTTACGGTGATTAGTCGATAAACTCCATTAAATCGGTATATCAACTTCTCCGACACAATTAAACGTTAACGTTGCAGCTTAAGAGAACTATCCAAACATAAGATGAAAGGGTTGACTACACTATTTATCATCATATACTATCGCAAAAATGCAGACTTACGAGTAACTGTAAGAAAGCGAGACACGAATTTAAAAAAATGGAAGAACTAAGTCATTCGATGGTTTAGAACAACCTAAATTTCGGTTTATATGTCTTCTCTTACATAAATTGAGAAATGATAAATTTTTTGAGAATAAAAATTAGATGAAAAAAATGGCCGTTTTAAAACACCTTCGGAGTAGACGCCATAATTAATACCAGAGATAATATTTATGTATGCGCAATTCCTCTAATTCAGTCCTTAACTTCCTATACTAAGCATCTATTTTTTACGTACGTTTCCAAAGGTAGCATAGAATAGAGGAAAGACTTCTTGATTAGCAAAAATATTTATAACTTTTAAGAGCCTAAACTTCACACGATCAAACTCAGATCACCATTGAATGCTAGAAATTTCTTAAAGTTCTAATATTCAACACAATATAGCCGCCTTCATTTGTATTTCATAATCTGCTAACAATCAGCTCCCATTGCTGAATAAATAACATAAAATACTTATTATTTTCAACCGATACATCGCAGTAGTAGCTACACCTTAACACAAAATGTGGACCGTCAAAAGCTTTGTTTGCAGCTTCTACATAATAGGAAGGACCAAAGAGAATTTAGCAGAGATTTTTGATGACAAACCTCAAACATATTTTTACAAATATGTTTGAGAAAAAGTCAACAAAATTAAATCTATTTCCTTTTCATTTAAGATTTACGTAATAAGATGAATTATTTCTAGGAAATCATCTCTCGAATTAATAAAACCTAATACAAGGACAAAGAAAGGCTGGGATGATAAAATACTGATTTACCCCGCATAAATTTAAATCAATTTTTATATCTGCGGTTAATTTTGTATTACATTATTTTGGATACTTTGGTAAATTTATCTCGAAAAATAGCACCTGTAACAGATCACTTTCAAAGTAAACGCTGCTATTTACACTTCCACTAACAACTTAGATTTGGATGAAATTTAAAAATTTGAGGGTTGGTAAAAATATAATGCCCAATAAATATTTTTTTCCAGCCAAAACCCTTGCTAGTAATTCGAAACTGTAGGTTCAAATTCGTTTCCCACATGTATGTGCATAGGTTCAGTTTTCTACTGCAGATAGCATAGCTGTAGGAAGCTTTCAAAGTGGAGTCTGACAGAGATAAACGTTACAGACGTGCTGTGATTGAATTTCTGCACGTAAAGATCTGCAAGGTACTGTTTCTCAGAATAAAAGATTTTTGGCAAGAAATTCCTATTGTAAACATCATTTAGATTTTATACACTATAAATGAAAATACGCCTAATAAAAGATTCAGAGGCTCCAAAGTAATACAAAAAAGAGAAAAAAGAAGAATAAGTGAATGATATCAAATTAACAGCAAAAACTGTTCCACCAACATTCAACAATGACTTTTTATAGTTATTAACCTTACTGATATGTTGAAGTCAAAATTACATTACATGGCGATGTGAAAGACAGGGTAGCTTGGTAGCATTGTAGGGGACATGACACTTAAGAAAAATGTAGGAATGAGCTTTTCCATGAATGCATCAACAAATAATTCAAACAGCTCATTACTGGAAAACTTTAATCTGTCAATAATCTCAATTTCTCCAGGATACTGTGCATTACGGTCAAAACGCTTCTAGAACAGCCCACACAGCAAAGGTTTCAACCGCAAACAATACAAACAACCGTTGTCAGTATATTTTCTTAGCTGATACTTATATTCAACTGACAGTTAATTAAGATAATTAAGGCCACCAGAATAAACTTTACTTTGATTATCATTAGTAATATAATCTTGATGCTGATGGTATGGATTTCTTATGAAGCCTTTAATTCCTTAACATTAGGCTCAATACCACTGGCATTAATTGCATTATCAAAGAAAAACAGATAACAAAGAAGCGAAATCAAACTATGGAAACAATTTCATAACACCTAACCAAATTATTTATCATCTATTTATCAGCTAAAACAATAAAATACTCCTCAGACAACTAACACAATGAAATTGTTACCAAAGAGGAGTGCAAATCCCTCTCAAGCAAACATCGATATTCACTGGTAATAGCTAATACATGGTTTTGTGACCATTTAAGAGGCCTCAATGGATCATATTTTCTTTATTTCAGATTAGTATGAGGGCTTCCAAGCTGCAGATTTCTTTAATCAAATCGAAATCAATGGCTAAGGATTTAATCTTTTATAACCAAATAAAGAGCATCAGCAAAAACCAATGTCATACAACTATATGGCCGAGATACAATAACTCACTTGAAGTAGGATATGAAAAGTTTATCAAAAGAATTTCCAGTAAATAGAATTTTATCTACCAAAAGAGGGCAATGAAGGACATGAAAAAACTGTAAAATGATGTGTGATGAGTTACAAAGGAGGGAGGATTAAAGAAGTAAATATTCCACTAAAGAATAAAACCTAATTTCGCGTGTGTGTACATAAGGTCCGCAGAAGAATTATTCTCCTTTTAAATTGGTGCCAGATCTTCAAGTTCTTCTCCGAAATGTTCTATCCTGAGATCACTTTGTAGGCATTTGAAATTATCACGGAAAAAAAAACGAAATACTTCCATGAAAAGGTTTTACGAACATTATCTCTTCTTGAACCTTTTCCGGCTAATGCTCTTCCTATGATCCGTCACTTTATCAGTTCCGAACAATAATTTTTATCTACATTTACTTAACTAAACTTCAAGCCGCCTTTCAGCGTGTTGGAGGGGAATATATTCAGAATACTTAAGGACGTTTACTAAATGGGCGAATCTTGCGAAGGAGTCGACAAACCTGCTACATCGAGAGGATCAACCAAATTCTACGGTTACTTAGATGACACTAACGCACGAGGCTACCTATAACCAGTAGCATTAATGCCGCGGATACGATTCTTAGATCTTTAACATAAACGGCCATGAGACATACTAATGGAAAACAGATAAACCTCTGGTCAGTCACAATTATTCCTCATCGAATTCTGGCAACAATGCTGTCTCACCTTGGCAACGGTGCCGTGGCCGATAAGAAAGCCTGCTGACTCGCTCTTCCTACAAATCGATGGGGATGCAGGTAAACGTAACCTACGCCAGTGCTCGCGAGTAGTTAAGACGAAATATGCAACATCTTCCTTATAATAAGGCACAAGTATATTAAGCAATCCGCAGTCGTTTCTACTTTGGAGCGACTCAATGAGCGTCATAAAAATGATCCGAAAATGCATCTGTGATAAGGAAGGGATGAGTTAAATTGACATCGAGATAACATGAGATGGAATAGACTTCTGGTGTGTAGTAGTTTAACTCTCATAATCATTAAGACAATTAAATAACACGTAAAACAATCAGTTTAAAAATAAGGAATATATTCATCGTAAATGGAAATTTAAATAAAGAGATGACACGAAAAACTTTTTATGGATATGTAAAGGAGCCTTAAAGTCAGCATTCTTTATAATTTTAAAACTTCAAAATTTGGAAGCGAAACGAACGGTTTCGCTGTTCGATAATTAGATTTTCATTGAAAGATTATATATTATGGTGTAAGTATTAATTTATTTTTAATTCCCTTACTCATCTTTAAATGTGCAGACCTTCACTGTTCCCACTTTTAAACTTCCTTTGAGAGAGAATAAACAATTATTCTGGCTATCAGCTGGTGCAGATGGTCAAAGACAATTAATTCGACTAAAAATGCAGACAGTACATACTCCCAAGCTTACAGGTATCAAAGTTTACGTTCAAGAATAAATTTTGAAACCGAAGAGGGCACAAAAATTTCCGTGAAATAACAAACTAAAATCTAATCATTCCAAGGGCTGAGCGCAATTCCACTCATGGTAACTTACACCGTCCCTTTACCCCAAGCTTTTTTTAAGACGGAATGAATATACCGTTAACCTGACGTCACAGCAGCAAACCTAACTCGATACTACCATCCTGCCCCGACGGAGGATTTCCGCCGCTATGCACCGACGATACCGGAGGACCGTGGCTACGTTCGGGAGGAAATGGTTAAAGCCAGGTGAAGACCTTTAACTGAGACCTTTATATCTCAGCGACAAGCATACAAATGTTATTTTTTATGGATGACAGATAAGAACTGAAGACAGGACCAAGCGGCTTCGTTCATATAGCCTTAAGACTATGGTAAGATTAGACCCCTTGTCGAGACATCGCGATAGAATATGACCTGGATTGTAATTGAAAGTGAAAATTAAAAGCGAGATGGTTTCCAGACAACAGCTGGCTTTCGACGGTAACTTGATTAGAAACCACTAAAACCCGATATCTAACGTTAGAAATTCGAAAGTTTAACTGAAATTTGTCGAAAATTTTACTCGAAAATTCCGTCATTTCTGAAGCAGTCTAACATATCTAAACAGTAACACAACTAAAAACTAGATTTACGCAAATTCATATAAAATATATCAGAATAATTTCATGAAGGCCTCGTAAGAGATGCAAAACCACGACTTCAGATGCGGAGGTCGCAGAAGGCAACCACGACACAACCTCGATAAAGCCGTCTTGTTATCCGTTGATGAATTTCTCGAAATCCACGCAGTGGATAGTTCTCAAATAACCTGTGTATTTCTGAAGATACGAACAATGGCGAGAAAATCGGGAGAAATTGCAGATCTTCTAATAAATTATTCCGAACATCGAATATTAAATTCAGCTTTTCAGTTGGAAAAATATACATTTTGCTGAAATGAAATGCTCGGGAAAAATCTACCTTAGAGTTATATAGTTAATGAAGATTAAAATGGGGCGATAAAGACTCAGAAAGGACCTCATAAACTCAACAACCAGCCGTGGGTGGAATTCAGCAAGTAGAAGCATTGAATGCACTTCCAAAACTAAGCTAACTTAAAATTTTATAGACATGTCATAACTCGAGAAATAATGAAACAAGCACCAGTATAAGGATATCCACGGTCATATATTACAATGGTGGCCAGAGTTCATGCCACCAAGAGCTGCTTAATTATAACAGTTAAGATTCAAAAGCCGCGACGCGTAATCTTAAGATATGCAAAACTACTACTCGAAATGAGAAATATTGATTTAATGCCGTTGCAAAGTATAATGACGCAATACATTAACAATAACTTGCTAAAATTTCAATTTAAACTTTTACAAAATCAATTACTATCGCTAAATTCGTGGTTTATTGCAGACGAAACGGATCCTGAATTTGGTCACTACTTCACCTCTCTAATCCATTACGGACATTAATTGGATACCACAAGCTGCATTTATTTATTCTTACGTGAATAAAAACAAGGACGAAAGATTTTGCACATCTCACCTACGTTAACGAAAACCTTCGACAGTTATAGCAGACTTAATTCACACCACGAAGAAGAAAACCTTGATGCGTTTGTGAAAAATATCCTTGCGATTTCCAAAATTAACTGCTTCCTCAACAAATAATACTACGATTCAAAAATCCTAGTCCACCTTTTGAGTTAGCAGGTACACTGCCATCACCTTATACTCTACAAAATTAATTTATTGCTACACCACCTCCGTAAAACAAGTTGCCTTTTCAATAACACGAATTACACCATGCGAAATCCATCAAATTTAATATTATCTGATTAATGGCCCTGATGGGTCATTTCAACAGCAAACTAAGGAGATCGAGGAAGGAAAATAAGAAGGCGATGACGTGATGAAATTATTACACGGCAATCTAGTAGTTCTAATAATTAATGATAGTTTTTGAGGGATTCGAATGGTGTACTTTTAATGGCCTTTACGACAATACAAACACCGGTGGTAAATTAAAAACCTACAGCCAATTTCACGCAGTCTTTGTGACTCGTTGAAACGACTAGACGAAAAGCAGATGATTCATTAATGGGAAAGTACATGGCACTGCACGAAGCAAATAACTTACTACGAAAGGCCATCCCGAGCTTACGTAGAAATCACGACGGCAGACGCGTGAGTCATCCTTTTCAGCCTTCCACGAAAATCATTCCGGCGAAAATTAATCCTGCGATAAAATTAGTGCTTCCCCTAACGATATGCGTCAAATATAATAAGAATCGAAAAATTGCTGAACGAATACAAAAGATCAGCCAGTTCGAGGGTAATATTCAATCTCATATTTTTTTGTAAGAATCAAGCGTTAGTTTGTAACACAACTAAATAGTAGAAATAATTTTCAGTAACTGCCAAAATCAACACACCACCGCTAAAATGAGAAGAAAATAATTCGAATACCACCGAGGCAAGGAATCTTTACGGCTATAAATACTCCCGAGGACGTCGGGCAAATCGGATGCACTATCTCGTTCGGATTGGTGCACTAATTATTTATTTTTCTAAGTTCCTTAAGGAGAAACGCCCTGGATCGAATCCTAATGTAATTTATCCTAGACAGGATTCCGATTCACCATAAAACCCAATTAAAATTCATCATTTGACATAGCAAAGCTTATTGAGGCTTTTCGTCGCTGCTGACTATGCATTCCTTATCACATGCTACTTTGACAAATATAGTTGGCATGCACTTGACCTTTCCCAACTCACTAGCATCAGGAAATATCCACGAGAAAGTCTAATTCACTATTACACAGCGGTGTGAGCCATTAAAAGATCAATAGCGTTTTCGATTCTTGAGCATACAAATTAATCAACGAAATCTCTTTAATAGCAAGGAGTGTTTTCCAAACAATATTAAGAGGTCGCTTAGGTAAAATGTCACTTAACTATGAGAAAATATTTTCAACAGACGTTAAGGAATGTGTTGACATGTACATCAAGATATTAGTACATATTGGGAAAATTAACAACTACTACCATGTAAAAATGCTCATAACATAACTGAGTTCTCTGGTTTAAAAGGGAAAAATAAATTTAACGAAATTCAATAATCGAATTAACTGTTCCTCAACGACCGCACGCGATAATCACTTCATAAGCTAGTAAAAAGGGTGCTACTAAACGCTTAAATCGTTTCATCGTCTTTTATTTTCCGTTTACTTCTTCGCGTGTAAAAATTTGAGAAAGCAACATCTTTGAGTTTAAACGTCTAATTCTAAAGAATGTTAGCATCGTAATTGATGGCATCAAGCTTCTGACGATGAAAATTGGTCACACCACTTTCCCTTTGATACGATTTCAACCACGAAATATATTTCTTAGAATCTGGTAAGGAATTAAAGATTACTTATGGGCACCGAAATTCTAACGGATGGCTGATCACGTCTGTGCAACCTCGGTCTTCCGTTTAAGACATATGGCAACAGTGGATCTATCACTTTCCCCCTTCCCTTTTCTTCCCGCTTTCCCCGTTCGCTATAGCTTGTGGTACTGTTTCAATTCAAGGAAGGGATGAGGCAAGGGGTAGTGGAAGCCTACGAACTGCTTTCACCTGTTCGACCTAAGGCCAATCATATAATGCAAAAGACGTGGCTAAAACTGCAACATACAAATTATTTTACCTCACGCCGAAAGAAATTGAAATGACTTTAAATCCGTCACCTGCAGAAACAGCTGTATCCCTTTCAAGTTGAAAAGACATGAAGAAGGATAAAATAAATCTTACCGTATGTGCGGAATGCCTATACCTCCTGTCAATATTTTATACAATTTACTCTCGTAGAGCAGTTGCGGGTGTCTAGCTCGCATCGGCTCGAGCTTGACGGCCACTTCCTGGAATAGAAATGCAATTCCAACGGTTAATGATGAGAATCATCAATTAGATATCTTTCGTACAAAGGGTTTAACTACATAAGAATTTGTAAAAAACCCACAATAATTTCCTTTGTTCACCCATGACGATCCGAATTAGCGAAGTGAACGACAAAATCTGCAATGTTATTCAGTACTTGCAAAACAGTTAAAAATGAGTAAATGAAGAAAAAAGTTTTTGTAAGGCATCCGATATGGACAGCTATAAAATTAATGTCATAAGCAAATGCGTCAACTCAAAACTACGTAAAATTTGATAATTCAAAGAAATTCTTGTATTGCTCACAAATAAAAGAAAACATTTTTAAACATTCGCTTCTTTTGTAAGATGATAAACTTCAAAATAATTAATGGAGGAATTTATTACTATTTAATTGCAAAGCAACAATGACAAAATATCAACCAATATGTAACCTACAATTGTTGAGATAGCAGCAAATAAGAAATATCCCTGGGCACAGTTTTAAAAATATGCAACGAACCATTTACGAGCGACGTCAATACACAAGTAAAACATAGCTCTAAATATTTATCGCAAAAATGATTAACAAAAGGTGAAATTTAATGCAACTCTGAAGGAAGCTAAAACGCAACAATTGCTTCTGAGATGCTCTTTGAAAGGCCATATTACGCTTAAAGGCATTCGTTACCTTAACAAGTAAATTCCTAAGCAAATGCTTTAGACAAAAATCAGGCTGTGCTTTGTGAAGCAGCTTAAATATGATCGAAACCCAAGATAACAAAATCTGAGCGGAAAATTAAATGAATCTTTCAGAAATGCAGTTCCGTGGTTATATCCACAAGGTAAAATATTTAACAGACTGTGTAAATTTATATCTAATGAAAATATTGCTAAAAGTCGATTTATGATGAACATTGGAACTCCCATAATATTTATTTTAGTTATCAAAGGACCAAAAGGAATAGAGGTTCATGCGAACCTTCTCATTTTCTCACGAAAGCTAGAGGTATCTAAGATGGCTGAACGCACTATACATAATACGATCAGTAGCAACGGTAAACAAAGGCTAAGTAACTTCCACAATAACGGGATAATATTAAACTCAATCTTCACAAAACAGTGCTAAAATATCACGAAAATATTAAAAATTCCGTTCCGTCATAAATTTAAGATTTACATTCAGATGACTAATCATCAGTAATGTTAAATGGCCCAGCACTTCAAGTCAAAACGTCTATCAAACAATGTCCGCCCTAGATAATAAACAGTTTGATCTTAAATGATTAATTATTCTAGAATGAGCAGAATAAAAGTTTACTAACCTCTCCATTTGAAACGTTTATACCCAAATATATGTCTCCAAACGAACCAGATCCAATTTTGCGCACTAAACGATATTTTCCACACACTATGAAATCTCTATGTGTTGAGTGTCCTAACGACATTTTAATTATTCTAGAGTTTCAAGTCAAAGATTTAGAATTGAACAGATAACTCAAATCAATATTTTTGCCACCACACCATTATCAATTGGCCGACATGTTTCTTGTAGCAACTGACGTAGGAACAAAGCAACGCAATGCATCATGGGATCAGGGTTGCCAGATCAAAATCTGAAAATACCGCCACCAGATCGCGCTGAAATAGCCCAAATCCGCCCAATGTTCTCTTTCAAAAGACACAGGAAATGTATTTAAAGAAGTATCAAAGTTAACAACTAAGGGCCTTTATTTCTCAAGTGCATGCGTGAACCATATTACTTTTGATGCATAAGAATTAAGTTAGTTGTCAAAGCTAATTTCATTATTTTCTTAATTGGATAGAATATAGCGATCGCAGCAAACGTTACGGATCATACTGTAGTCTACTGTAAATATACCTCAATAAATTTGAAAGAGATGGTTCCGCGCTGTTTCGATCCCCCAATTAAACGAAAATGCTTTTGGTCTTCCTCGTGCAATCGTTATCAAGCGGCTACTTTCAATTTTCCATTAAACAATGTATTTTTTTGCTCCACTTGAAAAATTAACTGAAGAACTGTGTAACTAAATATTAGAATAATTGCTCTCAAAACAGATAACTTTGTCGCAGTAATTGAAGGTAACCCAAATTATGATCATTGAATTAGCAATCCGTCCATAGGGCAGAATATGGCCAATAGAATTCTCAAATCTGCCGCTGCGCACCTGGAGATAGACCAATCCGCTCAATCTGGCAACTCTGCATGGGATTCAGTTCCACTTTGTTAACAATGAGTCTAAAAAAAGAGTTATAGAAAGATCGGGATTATTAATACTCGCTATCCTTCATAAAAAGGATACATTAAATTACGAATTGATTTTAAATTATCATATTATTGGTTAAAGTTGAATATTGAGGGTTAATGTTTCTTTAAAATTAACATTAGGATTGCTCTTGATTTCTCTGCTGTCTTAATGTACGTCGCATCGGCAGCTTGTTTGCAATTTCCCTGATGTTTCTCATTGAGACATTGAAATACTTATTGCTCTGTATATGATAATTACATTTTTTTCATGAAAATTCACTACGTATTATGTATTTTTTTTAAGTGAATGGCATTGAACAACCTAATGTTTTCGTGTGTGATGATTTTTAAATTATAAAAACGCTGTACAACTCTAGCTTATGACTAACCATGATTTTTATCGTTTTACAACTTATTGCAGTCATTTTTTTTAAAGGCCTATTTCCATATTTCCCCAGTAAAGCAATGCATTACCTATTTGATAACTCACTTTTTATTAATTTTTTCATCATCCCATGAAGGAAATAGAGTTCCTTTGATGATAGGTGTGGTGCTTAAGTACCAATATAATCATGAGATAATAAAACGAGCTTGTAACATATTTAGCTAAAAGGTTTACTAACAACAAAGAGTAATTCTGCTTTCAATTTATTATCCCTAAAACAGTAAATATGTAACTTACAGAGATGTCATCATTAAATAACTGAGGGAAGCACAACTTGTGTGCATAATAACAACAGTTACAAAGTGAAAGATTTATCATTAATAACACCCAGTTCAGAAATTCTCTAATCAGGCCAGTGATATAATTTACTTATTTTTGGCCTTCAATATAATCACATAAATATTTTTACATAGAATTAAAACATTGAATGTCAATCTTTATGGCAGTTATGTCCTGTCTTTGATGACCAAGGAATCACCTTCTTGAGATCTTGGGAAGGAATCTTCTTGAGATGAAATCCGTTCTTCACCAAAACTAGTATGAACTAATGGTGGCTGAGAATCCATATGCGCATTAACTTCTTCCTCCAACTTTCCTGAACTCATCCTATTGCCCAAGCACGCATGCATTACACTATCGCTTAGGACATCACCTTCTACTAGAGACTCTGTTAGCTGAATGAATGGTGCTTCTCCTTTCCACATACAGTATAAATGTGAACGACTTTCCTGGAATTAAAACATGATAAAATTGAAATACCATACACAAATAAATATCTTCTTTTAATTTTGAGTATCATGAATACATTTGAAATTTTAAGTAAACAGCAGTAAATCAAGATTAACCAATTCTTAGAAATCACTGACATATACTCATGGTTTCAGAGCAATCACAAAAAAGTAATAAATCCTTCAAATTATGTTCAGAAAAATTCCTTACTAGTGATAAAATTTGTTTGTCATATCATTGATTTGATCACAGATTCTTTCAGAAAAAGAAACTATCATCTCCTTTTCATTTAAAGCAATGCAAGCAAATATGTACTGATGACATCAATTATCTTAAAGATTTATAACATATAAAATATTAAAGCAGTACAAATGAATGCAATATCTAAACGAACGCAATTTACCCCTTCAGATCCAGATCCTGTTGACTTGCTATATGTTGAGGATGAGTCAGTCGATGAGCTGCTTTTCCGTGAAGGAACTCCACCATCTGCAGAGGCTATTGTCCACCCAGATGAACTCATTACATTACTCGGGAGATTACCAGCATCTCCTTCACACCATCTACAAAAAGAATGCAGAAAGAATTAGCTCAAATAAGAACATACATGATAGAAACCACATCAATGGCTTTTACAATAATACAAGAATGATGCTTTTCATAATTATAATGTAAAAAATAAAATATACANTGTAATCTGTAATCATAATCAGTATAATATGAAATACCATAAAAAATGATAACAATATAGGAACATGTGACTTGGTGAATACCCATCACAGGTTCAAAGATACCACAAAATGTGAGAATAAAACTATAATAATATTTATTAAACGGACAAATGTCCTTTTACAAGTTGAAAAATACAGATGGTTACAATAAAGTTTAAAATACTGCATACAAAATGAATTGGTTAAAATTGCACAATAGCAAATTATTAAAAAATGTTTGCACCATTAGACATTTTTAATAACAAAATTCTTGAATACATTGTGTGCGAAGAGAAAAATATCTGTAAATTTACAAAGAGTATTATAATCTCTCATTATTCTAAAAATTGGCAGATAATACAAATAATTATTACATATATAAGGAATAT
The DNA here is from genome assembly GCA_000376725.2 of Ladona fulva. Classification (NCBI taxonomy): domain Eukaryota; kingdom Metazoa; phylum Arthropoda; class Insecta; order Odonata; family Libellulidae; genus Ladona; species Ladona fulva. The sequence continues at coordinate 311,670 of KZ308343.1, read as the reverse complement.
GAAATAGATGATGAGATCTTGAATGAACTGTTGGAACCCTAAAGTTAATTAAGGATAAAAGATATGAACACTTGATATGATTATTTAAAAGAGAATGTAAGAATATTACTCCCATTTGTTTCCTACGAGCAGAGAGGGTGTGGATATTAAGTATTATGTGAGCAAGCTCAATTTCATGGATAGGAACAAGGATTGATCAAAAAGTATAGTAAAGTAAAAATGTCCCACATTTTTTCCAGCCAAGAACATTGCTAGTAATTCAAAATTGAAGGTTAAAATTCTTTAACATTTCTCATATGTATGAACTTAGTTTCAGTTTTCTCCTGCAGCTAGCATAGCTGTAGGAAGCTTTCAGAGAGGAGTCTGACTGTGATACATTTTTCAGACAACATGCTGTGACTGAATCTCTGTGAGTAGAAAAAGGAACAGTAGAGAATATTCACAAACGTTTTCGCAAAGTCTATGGAGCAACTACAATCAATAGGAATACAGTTGGTTGCTGGGTATGGAGGGTGAGTGAATCAGAAGGCAGCTGAAAGTGAAAACCTGGCTACACAACCAGATCAAGGACTGGAACTGGCAGGGCATACAAGCCCTAGTGAATTGCTGGAGGAAGGCAACTTAACTTGAAGATTATGTGGAAAATAGATTGAGTAGATGAAACAACATTCTTTCATACGAGTAAATTTCATCTTTGTAGAATATAGAGTTTTTGACAGTTTTTTAGAGGGACATAACTTTCAGACTAACCCTCATACCTTTTTGCAGCAAGAGAGACAATATTTGTTTTTCCACATAATCTGTTTTTTAAGTTTTATCTGTAAGTGAAAACCTTCATGCCAATTATCATGTCATTAGATAAGCACTCAAATATAACCAAAAACCTTTAAATTAAGTTTCAATGGTAATAAGATCTGAGATTGAAAGACTAGGATTCATCATATATTCCTGGTTGTTTAACGTGTATGTGGATAGATATGTGAGAGACTGGGGCAAATCAGAAGAGCAAGTCAAAAACCATCAAGCATAATGCATACAGATGGCACTATTTTCTTTGGTAAATAGATAAATTGTAGGAAGACTGTAGTTGCCCAGATGTAAGACATTTCTATTCATATATCTATATAAAGATTCTTTGTCTAATTTGCCTATGTGATGATGATAATATCTATTAGTCTTCTTCAGCAAAAGCTGAAAATCATCTCCAAAATATAGGAGTGAAACATTGAGAGTAATCATATCACTCAAGATATTAGTAGCCACAGAATCCTTCAATCCACTTGGACCATCAGTGAAGTCATGCTCTCTAATTATTCTCTGGCCTCAATGAGAAGATCTCCATCCCATAACACTTTCTGAAAAGCTTGTCAAAGTTGGCTGTTCCTTCTCAAACTAACTAACTTTTTCCTTTTCATAAGCATTCACAGCAGAGTCAAAAAGCACTTCTCCAATTTCCTCATGTGGAGCTTTTAATGTAGGTAGCAATTTAAAATATTGCCAAAAAAATTATAAATACAATCTTCAGTATTCTAAATCAAAATGAAGACACTGCTAAATACTGTAACAAAAAGAAGAGCTATAAACATATATGCACATGAATCAAACATATATCCCACTCCTCCTTGAGATCTCCTTGATCTAAAAACATGTAGACCCGAGGAAAATGAGAAGTATTAGGATAAAGGGGAAGAAATCGAATCATAGAACCAGTTCATACTAAAATATGCTATATAAAAAATAAACAAAGTTTCTTTTGTCTGTTTAGGTTATAAAGGAGAATGTGAAAACAAGTTTGTCCATTTTGAGAGAAGCCCACAATAACATAGAATATTTCTTTAAACTATGCTCCTTTGAAAAGAAAGGCCAACTCAAATGTATAAGATAAGGATAAGGATGCCTCTAAATGCCATACATTTTTTATCCATAAGACAAAGACTGGAGCTTTGACACAACTTCAAGCTAAGCAGACTGAATACCTGCCACACAACAGGCTTACCAAGAAATCTGATTACTTATCAAAAATATAATAAGAACCCATGCTTACACAGCAATAGTGCACGGACTCAGGACATCCCATCTTCAGCTGATAGATATAAAGTAAACGAAAGAAGAAACCTTTTGTTTTAAGGCATAAAGCACTTATTAAAACATTAAAGAGCCACATAACTCTTTAATGATGTTAACGCACAATAAATGAAAAGTGGTCATATCCCAATTTAAACACTACACATGGTGAATGGTGCAAGACATTTCCAAGTTGCCTTATAAGTTATGTATAGCATAAAGGGTATTACTAATCCAGTACGTTAGAAACATTTCTTGATGACCCAAAGAATTCAAAAAGAAAATTTGGGATTTGTTATTCCCCATTACAAACCTATGAATATTTTTAAACTAAACATATCATCATAAAAGAATATAAATATATTAACTAGATACTAGCTTTAGCTTACGGTTGAAGTCCAGGTAGATTTAACATGCCAGGAGTAGAGCGATTAGGTACTGTAGGGTGCAATAAGTTGGTTACATAATTTTGAGCACCAGACATCAATTTGTTTGGTTCCTCATCTGCAGGCACGGAGGTATCTTCTGCACAAGGGTATTTACTACCAGTGGGGGCACCTGTTTAACATAACAGAAGTAAGCCTTATTATTATAAATAATAAAAAAACAAATCAGTAACACATTCAGAAAACATTTCCAAAGTAAACAAAATTTTCAAAAAAATTTCGATTTCTCTAGCGTCACACTACATTAAGTCCGTGCCGAATGAGAATGGAAATATATGATTCTACTTCAAGAGAGACAATTTAATACCAAACGAAAAAACTTTTTAAAATTTTCTTAATCAACAAAAAATAAAGATGGCAAAATCAGAAAAAAATAATGAAAAAGACTAACCAAAATTCCATATCTTAAGTTTTTATTTATTCTTATTTTAAGCATAAAACCAAACTCGTCATAATAATTATCATGATAATGATGCAGGAAAGGAACTAATAGTCTATTTAACAAGAGCATTTAGGATTGAAAAAAAAATTGGTTTACTTAATTGACATCCAATTCCTAAATAGTTCACTTCATTTTATAAATGCAACATTCAAATATAACATCTGACAAAATTAAGGGTTTAGGAACATACCTTCTTGAATTTATGGCATTTTGATTCCTCCTCCACATCTCATTTTTTACTCTGATTACCAAACAAACAGAGCCTACGGTTACATGTTCCCTCAGATGAAGTACAGCATTGACATTTCCTCCCTCCCTTTGACCATTGGATGATAAAAATGTAGTTACTGATTGAATTTATCAATATTTGGTCTCATGTATACAAGAAAACAGAAAGCTACACTAAAAGAAACAAATATCACTCCTGAACTGATTTTCCAAAGCTGAGATACTATTTCAAATTATAATCTTCTACAGCAATAATGATTTCCAAATGCTGCTTGATCGAGCTATCCATAATCCAGTGAATTTCAATAAAAAAATAAAGTAAATTTGAAAATATTTTCAGTTAAGTAAACCCCTGCCAGAATGAGTAACTCAAGTAATCTTATTCTCATCATAAAAATTCACTTTGTCCTTATTAGTTGTGTTTTATTAGAATTATACTAATTTCCACAGCCTAAAAACAGAATTTGCAGGTTAAGAAAAAATTCAGTACTTTATAAATGGAAGGAGTAGCTAAAAAAATAAGTTTTTCCTCAAAAATCATAATACTTTTGCACATATCAAAATATTACAAAGTGCATCATCTAAAACCAACATTTAACAGCCTCACTTAGGAAAACAATCTATTTAAGATCACAACATTTCTGAAGGATATTGAAAATAAAGTAAAAAAATACATCTAATTCTTCAAGGCAGGTTACCTAAATCTTAATATTGAACATAAGTCTAATTTAAATGGATGTAAATTGGTATAATAAATAACTGTAGCAAGTTTCATAAATAGCAAATGAGCAAAGAAATACGAATAGGATTCAATAGAGTTCAAGAGAATTGTATGAGTTTCCACTATACTATTCCATCAATACTAAGGCCATCTTCCACTGCATAAAGAAGAAAAGATTTGTATCTCAATGTGCTTAACCTCAAAATAGATATTTTAAATATGATATGCAATATGGAATTTCTCAGTGAATGAATTTATTCACCTCTTATACTCATACTCATTTTATACAACAGAAAATATATGAATAGTATTATATTTTACTATTCACTATCTTTTCTAATGACCAATTATCCTAGCTAACTAATACCACTCATCAAATTGGTACGTTCACCTAATATTTATGCTAAGCATATAAAGAAAAAATTAAATTATAGTAACTATGAGGAAATATAAATCTTTATACATCTGCTGAGTGTAACATGTAATGACCAGTATTTTATGGTAACCATTAGGAACTACAGGTCTCATCGTAATTCCTTGTGACATTTTTGAGATTTATACGGATTCTTATTATCTAATGTTATTGAAGAATGTGAACTGGAATAGAGCTGTTATGTAACAAGGCATGATTTAATAATATTAATAAACACGTAAAAACAAGTGGGATGCTGTAGCAATATGCATACTGCACAAGTTGTTTTATATGAAATCCTCATCACGCTAAATATTTATACAATTTATAAACCTACACAAGGTTAAAACATTCACAAGCATTTTCTGTAACAGCTATGCTTAAAAATGAACAATGACTAGAAAATTTTCATGGAAAATTCAATCACCACTATTTATATTCCGACATAATATTTCAGTAAAATATGTAACATCCAGAAATGCTGCACTCAAATTCATAGGCTAATAAAATGAAAATGCTCTTAAAAATAATAATCTGGTTTTGTAAATGGTACTGGCAACTGCCAAAGAAATGGCATCAATTAGTTAGTTTGTTCCTCAATGAGTAGTGGCACTCAGACAAGGAGTTTTGGCACCAACCCATTAAAATGGAATTGAATTACCATCTAGATATTCTCTAAGTATAAAAACATACAGAGAAGAAGAGTGTTTTTACTTTTTACATTTAGGCGTTTTGAAACCTAACTACATCAAACCAATTCCAATACACAAACAGGATACTTTTAAAGCAAGGCAAGCAATGTTCCACTTAGTGGAAGCAACCACACCAAAGGTCCTCACAGAGGCAACCAACTTACAAAGCAGTGAAAGAAGAAACCCAACCTCCCAGAAAATCACAAGAATAAGGAAAAATAGGAGTGCTACTCACTTTTCTTGCAAAGCATCTCAAAAATGGGGTGAAATTGGTCTGATAAGGTAGTTTGGTAGTAAGAAAATCTTCCTGAAAATTGGAAGACATGGGTTTGTCCCAGCTATTTCGATATTTTTCTCATATGTTTCTACTTGAGTGCAATGTAATTGTCTTCTGACCAAGTAATGCTAAAATTATATATAAATACAAAGAATTTTTATCTTTTATTATAGACTATTATTGGAAAGCACCTGAAAACATAAACACAATCTTTCATGTCCTCTTCATAGTTTTATGAGCTGAATTTGGTGCTTGATATCTTCTTGACTCCATTAATTTCCATGCTCAATTTTCAGAGAAATATCTTTAATTTTTGCAAACAAGAGCCTCTATTGCAGAAGATGAGGGCAGCAATTGTAAGTTCTTGTTTGCAAGAGCATCTGAAATTTTCAACAACTCTCTTGTATCCCTGAGGTGAGGTTTTAAAATCTTTTAACAAGATATGAGACATAAGCCTGGATAAACTTCCTATGCAAATTTCAAGTACCTCATATTTAAGCTTTTCTTATGTTGTTTATTTCAGAATAGAACATGTAAAGGAAGTGTACCATAAGAATTCAGTTTTCTATCTATCTAATTGGAGAAAGTCAAAGCAGTGAAATATGCTACAATACACATTAAATAGACATGAATAATGCTCTGAGAAAAGACAAGAGAAATAAAAGAAATAAGAGGTAATAGGAATAAATTCCAAGAGGGAAATATTCTAATAATATTTCAGTCTATCTACAAAAGTTTTTGGAGAGCAACATGTAGTGTTACTAACTTGTCATATGGATTTATCCAAGATACTGAGAAAAATTAAACCTATAACAAGACTTCATGAAAATGATTAAGGGACAACAGGTCTTCTAATTCAACAAAAACCATTATTTTGAAATCTACTTTTACAATTTTATGGATGAAATTTTCTATCTGTGCCATTCTTTGATTATTCTCTTAACAGCAGCCAACTTTCCATTCACTATTTGTGCAAAAAATGTAAAAAATTATCAAACATCTTTCCTTTCAATTTAATTTCCTTTTACTCTCATATAAACTTCAGTGAGTAGAATGCAACAATGCAGTCTGAGAGGATCCTAATATAATTTTATTAAATGCATTTCATCTATAAAAGCTGTTGTAAAAAGACTAGCATGGTAGTGACTTTTATCCAGGATAATAGCTTTTAGCCATATGATCAACGTTTCCTGTCCAATTCTTCCACTAAAATTTTATGAATAGTCACTCAATTAATTCTCAATCTTATATTACTATTTTCATAGTCAAACAATAATATTTCCGACCTAATCCCTAGTTTTAACTACCAGTTTTCAAATTAGAACAGAAAGAGATAAGTACAAATACACTTTCGATCAATGGAACATTTAATTGACAATAAGTTGAAGAAGAAAGAGTATGATGGTATGACCCAGGAAAATCCTAGCCTATGCAAGAATGCACAATATTCTATCCATCAACATTGAAACAAGAAGTTCATTAAGATAAAAACATGAAATAAAATAGAAGTCAAGAATATCACACCAAGCAATTTCACATTCCATACCAAGTAAAGCTACTACATTTTAGCAACTAATCATGCTATTGCTTTAAGAGATTAACACACAAGGGTTAATAAATGACAGAGATAACTCTTAGAAAAGCAAAATAAAATAGAAATCACAAGCAATCACTGGAAACTCCCACTAAGTTAATGAAATGTGGAAAAGGAAAATAATAAGAAAAACATGTCAATTCAACATAATTTTGCCTTATCAGATGTTACTTTTACGTCTTTTCTTAAATTTCACAATGGGAAAAACATGGCACATAATTTCTTATTTATGAGACTTTGGATTAATTACAAAAAGAACACTGCAAAAAAGCAAATAAATAATACAATGTGTTAGAGATAATAGATGGCATAAGGAATATAATCAAATATTCTCATTTCAAAAAGAAAATGTAGCATTATGTAACTCAACATAACATAGCAAAATACTTTTAATAATATGATTAATAACAGACAAACACACAAAAAACACAAAAATTAACAGTTGAGAATTTTCCAGAAAACCCTCTTACCAAAAATTTCCAATCCCCAGTCCCAAGAAGAACGAATATCCTTCTCATTTAGAGAGCAGCTAGTCAATGTGACACCTGAAAATTACATTTAATAGTTGACTATCAGCTATTCCCCTCTTTTCAAGATGTTAACCAGATAACAGCAATGGCACACCCTGGCAACATCTTTTTCTAACATATAATCCAGTTTTTAATCATGCAAGTAGGAAAAAAAAAATAAAAGTGATTGAAAATTTAGATAGGACTTAATATTTTTTTAGGTAAACCAATACAGTATGCTCTCACAGACAGCCCTTAAGCCTGAACCTACTATAGAGAAGACAGATGTTTTTCACAAATTCTTATAGAGAGCTGGTAGATTCGTTCATTATACTGGCACTAATACACTAATAAGTTATTTCCTATCTTAAGGAAAATGGGAATATTATAATCAAGAATTTTAACATGAGTTTTAATGGAAAATACTCCAAAATATTTAAATGATGTTTTTAAAACTTGAAGAAGATTCCCAAGAAGTTTTTATGCATACAATCCTTCATAAATTTAAATAAATTTTACTTTATAATTCAGGAAAGCATCTACAAAGTTACCTACGTCTTTTTACATAATATGTTATGCCTTGAAATAGCACCACTTCTTTCTAAATTATCTTATATAATTAACAGGCATTATATTAAATATGAGGAAACATCATCAACTTTTTGATTTTCCATAAAATCTAAAATACTTATCTTCAATTGTGTTACACTTAAATTGTACAATTGTACTACTGTCATCTTGAAAATTCATCTTATCATAAAATCTAAAAGAATATAAATCATTGCAAATAAATTGTGAAAATCACCTTAATTACACATTTGTATAGCTAAGGTTAGTAAGTCTCTACTTGGACTTCCTAAATCTAAGAATTTAGATATCTAAACATCTTAATTTTGCAAAGTACTGCAGGAGAACACAAGAAGAAAATTAGCAGGAGAGTCACATTAAAATGAAAGAGAATACCTAATCAGATCCTTTTTCATAACCAACCAGTTTAACTTTTTTAATGCCTAAACACGGATTAATGCATATATAACCCAAATAACAGCTAATTCTGTTTTGAATACAAAGGAAATTAAAAACATGCATTATCTGAGACATAGTTTTAGAGGATTTTAAAAATTAAAAATTCTAAATAATAAACAAGCTTAGGGGCTAACAAGAAAAATGATTGACATCAATTCAATATTATTTTCTTATGGTGTTAACCATAAGAAAAACAAAATGTGGTGTTTTTTGTAACAAAAACTAAAACACCTCAAATGAAATTGCTTCTTTTGCAATGAAAAAATGACAAATCAAAAAGTGCATTTGAATTTTTCTTGGTGGTGATAAATTGTTAATGTTTCTTTCTTTTAATTCTTTAACTTAGATGTTTTATGTGGATTTTTGGATGTGGGCATTTTCAACTAGTGCAATAGATAACTTATTTTCTCAAAGCCTTACAACATTAATCTGCATTTGATAATATTACTGAACTCTACGCAACAGGAGTACTGAAAATGCTTAAGAGTACTCAAGGTCTAAGAAAATGAATGAGACAATGGTGCCACAATAATAACGTAAATGCCATAAGAAAGGAAAAGTTATCATCTAATCCATCACAGGATTAATTAGGATCTGTGGTTACTGAAAAAATTTTAGATTCCAAGTTCAAAACTATATTATGAAGTGTACAAGACTATTATTTATGATATATGTCATGGTATGATTTGAACTAAATTCAATACAGAGGAAAAAAATGACAACTACTCCATAGGATCTCTCTCTTTTATTTACATTAAGACTCAAGAGAAATTGGTATTTTCTATGCTACACATTGTAAAATCAAAGAACTCCCAGAAAGACAAGAGGGGAACAAGTTCAACTTCAGTGAAGGTGTCCTGGGTTCAATCCCCAGTGGAGGTTCATGTGAAAATTAACTCAATTGTCAAAGCACTTTTAACAATACTACTAATACTAAATAAACAAATAAAATTGACTCAGGGCTCCCCAATAGCCAACTGGGCAATGCATTCAACTTTGGCAGAAGTGGTCCTGAGTTCAATTCCCAGTGGCGGCTCATTTGTGAAATGACCTTAGCTGTCAAAGCACTTTTAATGGTACTGCTACTACTACTACTAAAATGGACTCCTTAGTTGAATGATATCTTTCATCAAGCTACTTTCTTATTTACTACCAAAATAATGATACTGAAGGTAACAACTAGTAATGATTGATAAATTACAATTTCAACAATAATTTCATGGTCATATGCTTTTTGCACAGGCATGAGCGAAAATAACTCAAAAATTGCAGGGAAACATAAGATATGGGATACTCGTAAAATCTGCTTCAGTGGAACATGTTGCAACACTTTAAAGAGTTGTCCATCCTCTCCCTCTGATAACGGTACCTAACGCTACTCTGATAACGGTATTACGTAAGTGGGACTAGGTATTGAAAGTAATGAAACAAGAAGTTAACGACTTCCATAATATTACTATTGATTATTTTATTACTCGGTGATGATAGTTATATAGATAGGTGATTCAGTAATATGTGTAGACTGTTTCAGGGTGTTTCCAATAATTATTGCCTTAATTGTCATTGATATAAAAAGTGAAAGTAATTTATTAATTAATTAATTGAAAAGCGAACACCAAAGGAATCTGCAATCAATATTAAAAGTAATAAACTAATTCTTTCAGAAATGAGTTCGGATGCAGGTGATTCATGTTACTCCTGATGCGCTGCTTATTACTGTTTAGCTACTTCCCTTAAAGAAAAACCAATCAACTCTAGAGTTAAATGTTTAGCTAAGGGAACATAATATATTTTGCGAGTAATTCCCGGGAATGTGAGTGGAAAAAAGTTGTCAATGAAAATATGTTGTATAAATTACCTAACCATATTTTAAGCATGCGTAAAGTTCTTATTGAGGCTATAACTAAAAATCATAAATGTTAAGGAATTAAGAAAGAACTTCATAGCTTTCCTTGCAATGTCGTTCCACAAAGATGATAGAATTTAATCATAAATGCTCTTTTCTTGTCTGCAATTTACATCTTTGATGCACTTTACTTCCTCTTTATTCAATTACTTCCTTCTTATTATGTGACAGAACTGATTTAAAAACATTGAGCCCAAGCGTTCCTTCTTCTTATCTACTTCAAGAATGCAGTAATTAGTAACTCTCGACTTTCTGTTCTAGATTCCTAGGCCTTCCTTATGATGTAATAAAAGAAGTCGTTGAAAGTAAAATTACTTGGGTAACCATTAAGTTATTGCCTATTTGTGGAATCTCCTAACATACATGATCAAAGCTTCTCACTCCTATCCTAATTGAAGGTGAGAGTAGTGGTTAATCTCTGCTTGCTACATTTCTGGAAGAGCCACAACCAACCATAGGGGTGATTGGAGTAATTGAAGGTAAACAACTAAACTTGCCTTTTCTTGAATTTTTGCCCACTTATTTCTGCCCACACATTCATTAATTCTTCTTCGACATGCTTATGAAGAGCTACATTTTATTGCTTAGCATTGTGCCCAATACAGCCTGATGTTGCAATGTTATGTTATTTTTCCTGATCCCTGATTATCTTTGCGTGTATTCATTTAGGAATATCAAAGACATGAACAATCTGAGTTTTACTAAAAGTTCTTTAAAACTCGTTAAAAGAACTTTTTCTGGTGACTTATGCTCCTTTGCGCATGTTCACTCATATTTAAACGTTCAGTAGCGCCACAAACTCGTGAAATGTCTTTCCATAGATTGTAACGCAACGTTGGCTTCTCTATTCCTAATTTGAAAGAAAATATGTTATCGAATAACCTAAGGGCAATTCCTAAATCACTTCCTGTTGAATAGTTTGCACTGAGTAAGCATGTCAGGTAATCTGATTCTTGTCTAATTTAATTCTTAATTATATACAGTAAATCCCCTCCTAACAGACACCCCATTACAACGGACACCCCTCCTTATGGATGATTTCATGATGTCCCGAACAGAAGTATTGCGTTTTACGTAGATTTTGAACCCCTCTACACCGGACACTCTCGAGCGGACGCGGACAGCTAACGCTTTTGCACCCTGGAAATGAAGTAACCCCTGCTAACGGACACCTTAGCTGATTTTACAACTGAAATCCTTTCAATACCCGATGTCCTTGCGACACTCTAACACTCCTTGATCTGTAGAATGGAGTTCGGTATACTCAGTTCCAAAAGTCTTTCAATATGACACAAATTCATTACTTAAAACGATTTTGCTATCATAGCGTACATTCCCTGCAAAGTGTTTCTTCCGTACTACAATGGGACATGGTCCCCTCACATACATTTCCATCTCAGTCGATGCTGAGGTTTTCAGTTCCATAAGATGGTCATCGTTCCGTAAGATTGCACCGCGGAAGTTTCTTCCTTTATAAGAGAACGTAGAGATTATTAACTGCTACGAAGACAGTAAATCTTCTGTGAGGGTTCTTGCTGAGCACTTTAATGTTAGAAAAAATCAAATCGCAGGAATATTTAAAAATTAAAACAAACTTTTGAGATTTTTCCGTGAAAATGAACTTTTGGATAAAAGGAGCCATGTATTTCAGGTCGGCGAAGGTGCTATTATTGATAAAGCAGTTTTTGAGTTGTTTCGACGAATTCGGTCACGAAAAATTCCGGTTTCGGGTCCTATGATTCAAGAAAAAGCCTTAGAAATCGCCCAGGAATTGAATGTCGGTGCATTTAAAGCGTCCAACGGGTGGTTAGACCGCTTCAGAATCCGTCATAAAATAACATTCAAAGCTATTTGTGGCGAACCGGCATCGGTCAGTGAAGATACAGTAACTGAATGGGCATAAAAAATTAGAGGAATAGTTGAAGGGTATGCTCGTGAAAACGTTTTTAACGCTGATGAAATAGGGTTGTTTTATCGGGTCCTCCCAGAAAAAACGTTATGCATTAAAGGAGAAATTGTGCAGGAGAAAAAGTTGTCAAAGAACGTTTGACGGTTCTTCTTTGCACCAGTATGTATGTAGAAAAGTTACAGCCTCTTGTCATTGGAAAAGCTGCCAAGCCAAGGTGCTTTAAAGCAGTGAATATGGAATCTCTTCCAGTCTCATGGAAATTTAATTCGAAAGCATGGATGACCACGGATATCATGACTAAGTGGTTGGAGAATTTAGACAGACAAATGAAAATTCAGAAGAGAAAAATATTGTTATTTTTGGATAATGCGACATCCCACCCTCACCTTGAGTTAGATAATGTAAAATTGGTCTTCTTTCCTCCGAACATTACCTCGACATCGCAGCCTATGGATCAAGGCGTTATACAGAATTTAAAAGTAAAGCATCGCCAATTAGTTGTAAGTCACTTGATCGCTAACTTAGAAAAACATTCATCTGCTCAAGATTTATCCAGAAGTATTGACGTTTTATTGGCGATCATGTGGATCAAGAATGCTTGGAATGCCGTGGTGCCTGCAACAGTTAAGAATTGTTGTAGGAAAGCTGGTTTCCCTAGCGGCACAAAAGACAAAGAAATGGATGAAGTATGGATGGATAGTGGGTCAGTAGATGAAGAAACAGAAAAGCTTGGTGGACTAATAAAACTGTCTAATATGAGTATGGAAGCTTGCGAGTACTCAAAGATAGACGAAAAACTAACTACAGAAGATACCAATTTGTAAGTAAAAGATATTTTTAAATCTATTCAGGAAAAAAGCGACCCAAACGAAATTAAAGAGGGATGATCAAGAAATAACAGAACGTTAGTACATTATCGTTTTGCTTATTTGGTAATTCCATAGATAATTATAACTAAAGCGTGCTTCTTTACATTTCAGCTGCCAACAGCATTAAAACTTATTGTGAAGGCCTAGATAATCTGAAAAAATTAAAAGACTTTTACGATAGGAAGCAGGACATCATAGGCTATATCATATGCGATGCCATAATCCATCACGAACAACAAATTGTAATTTCGAAAGAGAAGAAACAAACTGACCCCATCATATTTTAGAAGGAATAAACTTGATTCTCGAGAATAAAATGTAAATCATAAACCTGAATTATAATTTTTATGCAAATTAGCAACATTAATCTACTAGTTTATAACTTATTTTGTGTTTTGGTTCAATACTTTTACATGTAAATTACATCAAGTGTGCAAGTTTATTTGTAATTATATTGATATTGTTTACTTATCTAGGAAATACATTACTTTACGTTATATGAGAGTTTAAAAAACGCCCCTCTTAAGCGGACACCCCTCAGCAACGGACGATCACCAAGGTCCGGAGACTGTCCCTTGTAGAGGGGTTTCACTGTAGAAGATGGTCAGAGAAATCAACACATTCCTCTCACGATGATGAAACAGTGAGGATTGTGTTTAAGTAACATTTAATCAATACTTCGAAATACTTGGAAGATACTTTAAATAGTTCATCAATCCATTGTTGGTGAAGAAGTTTATATTCTTGTGTCTACTTATGTTTGCAATTTTGTAATGGCTGAAGGAAAGGTTGAAGGAACAACTTATTTAGATCAAGTTCTGTTTTAAACTCAATAAGCCTGCCAAAGAAACAAAACAATGTTTTATGAATCATTTGGAAATCATACTTTAAGCCAAACAGAACAACTGGTTTAAACATTTCAAAAATGGCCTAATCAGTTGATGACTATAAACTTTCCAGAAAACCATCAACGAGCATTACACCAGGAACATGTTCACTGTATCATATGAGGCAGATGAAGAATAAAGAAGTTTTCAATTAAAAAACTAAAAGGGAATTAAGCAACTGGAAACAGGATTACCAGGAGAGATTCAGCAAACAATCCCCTGCATTTGATCTTTAAATTGATAGACCAAAATATTCAACGTTCAATTTTACTGAACTAATCCTTAGATTGTTGATCCTTGATCAACCTTCTGGCTATCTCATAACACCCCCAAGTTTAACCCCCCAATCTACATTTTATTTCATTTAGGAGAGTGAAAACATTAAATAATCCTAATATTTGTATGTTGCAAATACTACATATAATATTCTACAGGAAACTTATCAAGTATCTACAAAAGGGAGACAGGATTTTCCATACTTCTCCCCAACTTCAGTATGTGATACAGGATATTTTCCAATAATAATTCAAATAATATTCATCAGAATTGATCCAGTACAGTGATGGAAAGTTGAGGGGCCAAAGTTTTTTGTTAAATCAAATCAGTTTCCCCGCAAGATATTTCTCTGCTTACTACCTCTTAAATAGGATTCCAAAGTATTTAAAGATCACAATTTTAGCAAAAATATTTCCATTAATTTAAACTATTTAAATCCATTTTTGGATGCAATCAAAATGTCTCATAATAACTTTTTAATAAATAAGTTGAATATATTGATGCTATTTAGCTCTTCTTGATTTTGAGAGACTTATTTTAGAATTGAAATTTAATCATGATATTGAAACTGGATATCGTATTTTACAATATAGTACAGAACCAAAAATTGCATCGGACCAGCTTACTACATCTGAAGGAGAATGAATATTACCTACTTTCTAAAAAAAGACATGACATTTCTATCACAAAAACAGGTAAATGGATAAATTTATTTCAAGAGGATCCAACAGAATTCAAAAGAATATTTAGTAAGTGATAAGAAGTGCATAAATATAAGAAATAAATATGCAAAGACTCACATACCTGGTATGTGTCGACTAGGCTGATGAAGGTGGGTAACATAACAGCTTGCTGTTGATGTCCCAGGCTGACAGGAAAGTAAGTGGATCACACCCTGCAGGTCTTCCATACTAGCAAGAGATGAACCCTGCCACATAGAATCTAAAAAAATGCAATAAGCATAAAAAAATCAATAAGTTTACTTTAAAGTTAGTCATTAAAAGCAATAAATTAAGTTTTTCCTTAAGTTTGATTGTAATATAATATAATAATGCAAATCTCTTCAATCAATAATTAGGTCTACCAATAAGTTAAATTTAGCAGAAATATATCAAACATTCATTTTTACGAGAAAGGCAAGAAGAAAGCATAGTCTTAGAGTCAGAGATAATGAATTTGCATCTATCTATTTAAGTCCACACACACATTGGATCTTCCAGAAAGTCTGTTTTTTTTTTTAATTTGCGCAATTAGTAGGTTTCTAATAAAAATGCTGCTACAAGCTTCAAGAATAAATTTTAAGCCAAATCCATTTCCCCATTTGTAGAAAGAAGGTATTCATTCAAAATGGAAAATAATTAGCAGAATAAATCATTACAAATTTAAAAAATGTTTAATGGTATTTCTTATTTAAATACAGCAGAATTCATGTAAAACACAATATTTATCAATTATATGTATTGTACCAACAGCATTCTAGCAATAAAATGTTGCTTATTTGCAAATCCAAATCATAAAAAAGAAAAACAAGATAGATTCTACATAAAAAGTAACATCCAAGGATTAAAACAATATCAAAGATCCGATCCAGAATAACAAAGTTTCATCAAACCCTAAAAAAATGTGACAAATAAATAAGCAAATAACGTTTTATTTCAGAAAGACAGAATGTAAAGTCTTCCCCTTCCATCAAACACTGCAACAAGTTTGAAGATAAAATATTTAAATGACCCTTACTAAAAATTACAAGCAGATATAGAGGTATACCAGAGGTATTTGAGAACTTACTGATAACATACTGTAATTATAGTGTTTCCAAGCCTATAAGACACACTGGCCTATAAGATGCACCATGATTTTTCAAGTGTACAAAGTAAAGAGTAAACACACAGTAAAATAAGCTGCTTATAAGTGAAACAAAGAAAGCATCAATTTATGGAAGAATGTAACTACAGCATAATATTGCTAGAAAGGTTTCTGCGGTGATTAGAAGATAAAACCTACAAGTCAAAGTTCAACATTGTTTATGATTACTATCGTATGGCAATTCCTGATGTCAGAAAAAATTTCCATCCTTGGCCCATAAATCACAGGCGGATTTTAGATTAAATATTCACAGGAAAAAAATATGTCTTATGGGCCAAAAAATACTGTAACTTTGCTTTCTCGCATTAATAAAAGTTTCTGTAAGTAAACATCCCAATTAGAGCCTTATCTAATTATAGTATGGTGGGTGCATATCACTCAGGTGCCAACTGGATTAGGACACCTATTCACCAAGGTATATCTAATTCATAATGCACTCGTGGTTTCTGCGTATGAATAGGGTTTCTTATGCACCAAGTTTTGAGGTCCTCTCTACTTATATTTTGAGATTTCTCTGTTGATTTTGTGGTTATTTTCTTCAATGTATTGTAAAATACTTGATTCGTTTATTTGATTGTGTTTAAGTTCAGCCGTGTGTTCTTTAACATGTTCAAAGCTGACTGACAACGATCACCAGTAGCAACGGGCCAGTCAGTCAGTAGCACTATTTCTGTAGTGTTCGGTAATTTTGCATTACAACTGATATATTTTTTTTTGTTTTGGTAAATAAATGTACATTCTTTCCTTGTTTTTGTTTCTTTATTATATATGATGAACCTAAACATTTTTTTCATTTTACTCTATTATTTTAAGTATCAAGTTAAATTGAATTTCAATTTGTTTTGTAATCAAATGTGTTTTTCAAATCTAAGAAAGGTAAATGTGAATTTGATGGAATCATATTGTTGATTTAGTTTCTCTAAGAAATCTGAAATGTTTGTTTTTGATGTGTCAAAAATAGCAAAAATGTCATCAATGTATCTGAGCCATATGTTGAGAAAATATTGAAAGTTTTCATTGCAATTTCTTTTGCAGTAAGTTATGAATAAGTTGACAAGGAAAGGTGATAAGCAGTTTCCCTTAGTTTGTTTATAAAAGCTTCCTTCTATTTGAAAGAATACCTAGCATATGATAATACATAACACGAAAGCATACCTTTCATGCATACTTTTGTCGTGAAAATATATTCTTTGATTGACTCTGGAGAGAGATTCTGCTCTGAAAGCTATTGGTCGAGAAATTGATACGTGATTTCTAGAGGGATATTAGGGAAGAAAGATTTTACATTGAAGGAAATTTTGTTTTGTCATACTGAATAATCTCTTAATAAGTCAACAAAGAGTTTTTGAGTGGTTGCTGTTTTGAGTAAATATTTTAAACTTGTTTGATAGTTTTTGGAGATTTTTGTATTATGTTACCCTTCTCTAGTGGAGGGGCTTGCAAGTTCCAATGACCTAGAGAGCTTACCTGGCGGGAACTATGTTCCTCGTAGGGTCACCCATGACAGAATGGTCAATAGGTAGGGGCCAGATGAAAGGTAGCCCACAAAGCGTCTGTACCTCAGTGAGGCGGCTGCAAAGGCGTCTGTTCCCCAGTGGGGTGGCCATTACGAGTGATGGTGTCACATTAAATATGTTGAGGAAGGCAAGGGGAGACCACCTCAACCACCATAAAACTATCCCTTGCTATGATGTGGCCATATAAGAATATTTTACGTGGTGTAAAAAGGACTCAGCCCTCTACGGGGAGTGTCGTGCCCAGCAGTGATAGGAGTAAGGCTATATCGGTTGACATTCCATGAAACCCTTACCCAGGAAACAACAAGAAAAGAAGAGAGAAGATGGCCAAGGAAATAAGGGTGGGAACCTGGAATGTTAGGACAATGCTTAGGAAGTTGGAAAATGTAAAGGTAGAAATGAAGAGGTCCAACATTAACATACTAGGGCTATGTGAAGTGCGATGGAAGGATGGGGGTGATTTCTGGAATGATGATGTCAGAGTAATTTTCATTGAGGAAAATACTAGCCAGAGGGGAGTAGCAGTAGTGCTAGACAAGAAAGTGGGAAAAGCCATGATAGGCACAGAGCTAATAAGCGACTGGGTAATGTCAGTAGAACTAAAGGCTTAGCCAGTAAACACGGTGATAGTTCAGGTGTACTTGCCCACTAGTGAACATAGTTATGATGAAGTAGAACTTGTTTATGAACAAATAGAAGAAGGAATGGGAAGGGTTAGAGGCAATAAAAACCTAATTGTAATGGGGGACTGGAATGCAGTAGTTGGGCAAGGCAAAAATAGAGAAGAAGTGGGAGGGTTCAGACATGGAAATAGAAATGAAAGGGGACAGAAATTAGTAGACTTTTGTAAGAGGAATAACCTCTGTATTACAAACACACTTTTTCAGCACCATAACAGGAGGTACACACTGAAAAAGCCAGGGGATACGGATAGGTACCAAATTGATTATATTTTGGTAAGAAAAAGGTTTAGAAATAGTGTCAAAAACTCAAGAAGTTGCCCTGGAGCTGATGTTGACTCAGACCATAACCTGGTCATGATGAGAACCAAGCTAAAGTTTAAAAAGATTTTTCAGGCAAAAATTACACCCAAATGGAACCTTGAAGCCCTTAAGAATGGGAAAGCTAGAGTTCCAAGAGTCGATCAGTAAGGCCTTAGAGCATAAGGGAAGGGAACTTACTATAGACGGAGAATGGGAAAAGATTAAAAACCATATCAGGGATAGTGCCCAAGTAACTATTGGGAGGGTCAAGCAAAACAAAATTAGGAAACCATGGGTGACAGTAGAAATGACAAATAAAATGGAGGAAGGAAGAAAATGGAAAAGGGTTAACACAGAGTGTGGGCGTAGAATGTATAGGGCTCTCAATAACAAATAGAGAAGGGAAACAAATAGGGTAAGGGTACAGTGGTGGAAGGATCAATGTAAAATAAAAAGAAAAGCTGGACGAAAGTGGGAGGGTTGACCTAATGTATAGAAAGGTGAAACAGTTAACGGGAAATAAAAGACCAAACAGAATAATCACAATGAAATATAACAATGGTAACGTCCTATGGGATCCAGCCAGCATAAGGGAAAGGTGGAAAGAATATGTTGAGGAACTATATGGGAAGGGCATGAAGACAACAAACATAATGTTAGAAAGTGAACAAGAAGTGGAGGATGATGTTGGACCCGGGATATTAGATAGTGAAATTGATAGGGCCTTGCATGATATGAAAGGAAATAAAGCAAGCAAGCAAGCAAATTTAAAAAGGATGTAAGTGCATGTTTTATCAATTTTGAAAAGGCTTTTGATAGAGTCAAATGGCCAAAACTAATGGAAATTTTAAAGAAAATTGGGTTGGACTGGAAAGATAGGCATTTGGTGCAAAATTTGTACTTAAAACAAACAGCACAAGTTAGAGTAACTGAGGGGGAGTCAGAATGGGCAGAGTTAGGGAGGGGGGTAAGACAAGGCTGCCCATTATCACCATCGCTTTTTAATATATATGCAGAGGAAATGAAATGGTGAATGAAGCTTGGGAAGAAATAAGCAAGGGAGTGAAAGTTGGCGGGGAAGTGGTGTAGGCAGTAAGATATGCAGATGATAAAGCTATTTTGTGCGATTCCAAAAAGGGTTTACAAATACTAGTAAATACCCTAAACAATAAACCAAAGGAATATGGAATGAAAATAAACATAAGTAAAGCTAAAGTAATCATATTTACTAAGTGAAAGAAGGCTAAGTTAAGGGTCAGGGTGGTTGGGGAAAAAGTAGAACAGGTGGACAAATTCTCGTACTTGGGTAGTGCTCTATCTTGGGATGGAAGGCGTAAAGATGAGGTTTGAAAAAGAGTAGCATTGGCCAAATAAGATTTAATGAAGCAAAGATAATTGATGACTAAGGATCTCAATAAAGGAATCAGGAAAAGATTGGTAAAATCCTTATTAATATGGAATGCTTTGCTGTATGGGTGTGAAACATGGACCTTGCAAAAGGACATCAAAAGATTGGAGGCATTTGAGATGTGGGTGTGGTGTAGAATGGAAAAGGTGAGCTGGGTGGATAGAAAAAAACATAGAGGTGCTAGGAATGGTTGGGGAGGAGAGGGTTTTAGTTGAAATAATTAAGCACCGACAAAAGAAATGGGTGGGTCAAATATTGAGAGGAGAGGGATGACTGAAGAATTTTATTGGAGGAAGAATACAAGAGAAAAGACAGAGGGGAAGGCAGAGGCAAAAGATGTTAGATGGCATAAAGGGTAAGGTGAGTTACCAGGTAACAAAGGAAAGAGCTTTGACAGATAATATTAGGGCACATGGACCTACTGAAACTTAAGAACACTTAAGAATAAGAAACAGAATGTATTATGTAACTCTTTCTGAGAGATTATTTCTAACCTTCATAAAACAGACCAAATAAAGTAGAAGTAAAAATTAAAGAGGAATGTATACCTGGAGTGGTGGATCCACTTCGGTGGGATAATTCTCTGGGTTGTGCACCTCCAGAGGATGAAATTAGAGGTAAAGATGGAGGAAAAGTGGGTGGTGCTGAAGGAGCTAGGCGATTTGCTTGTGAACCACCGCTTTCCCAAGGCATAGACCACCTCCGTGGACCTGTATCAGCCTCAGGAACAGATGCACTCCTTCCTTTGGGAGCCACTTCCTCTGACCATCTCCTCTGTTGACATGATTGAACTGGAGTTAATGGTGGCCTACAGCTAGCTTGGACACATTCCTCCCTTGGCTCTGCAATTCCCCGAGGTGCTTTCACTCCCCGCAAGTACTCACAACATGCCAAACAAAACTGGTGCTGCATGTTAACAAATGTGGTAAGACTAGCGCATGCAACCTGAAAATTTGACATAAAATGAAGCATATTGATACAGAAGGTTACATCTGTTACAAAAAAGAAAATATATCTGGATTCATCTATAAATGCTGAAATTTGGACACAATTACAAAGTAGTTTTAACTTTAAAACAGCAATTACAGCTATTATCCATTATGTCCATTTCTTAACAAACTATAATTTGACTATATATAAAATGAATTTTCTCACAAAACAAGTTGAAACTGAATGTAACCTTCGGTATTACACAATACATGCACAGAACCCAAATTTTATATACCACCCTAACTAAACTGGTTTCACTCATGAAATTGTAATGTGTTCTTTACAAAGGATTAAAATGTTGTAAACTCACTGTACACATCACTGTAAAACAAGAGGAATATGTGGCCCAAATGCATTGTGTGTTTATCAAATTCCTGTTTCAATTAGAATTTTTTAAATTAATTTTTATAGAAATATTCATTAAAATTTCCTGTCCTTTTTCACTAAAATGTCGAACACAAATGCTATGAGCATGTCTGCATTATATCATAAGTAACTGTGCAAGATAATACTGTAACACTGAACATTACAAGTCAGAAAATTGATCATTAAATTCACTGCATATATCAATAAACTGCACATACATCACCAATTTCAAATTGCTTTGAGGCGTCCGAGTTATTTATTCGCAAGGCTGATTCCTGCAATGCAGCAACAACACCACTTTTGACTGAAGCTGTGGTAGCAGCTGTTATTCTGGCTAAATCATCCCACATTGCTCTGCAATGGGCTGCCATTGGAGTTGCATGACTATGCCCCTGAGAGTTTCCAAGTAATAGCTGCAAACCTTGAGATAACCGGGACCCTGCGCTGCACAAACCATTCAGCATCTGCACAACAGATTTGAGGGCAAATTTTTACACTTTGAGACAGAAATATAAAAGAGAATGGCAGTGGAGATGAAAATTTACATGTTAGGCATGCATTTAATTCTGTATAATTTTCTAACAATCAGTAATCAGTCAAATAAATTTTGCTTATACATTTTACCGGAAATAATAAATGTGTATATAAAACAGAGGTAGAAATATTCGATAATAACCTGAAGATATGACAGCCAAACACTGACGCATTCAGAAATGTCTTTCACGGAAACTGAAGACATTTCACAAATTTTGTTTTTTTCAAACAAAACATTCATTAAATATCCGGTTAACCATCAGGTTTCTTCTACTCTGAAAATAAAACTATCATTAACGTTGATTGCAGTTTGTCTTATATTTAAAATATAACTAAATCATAAAGAACAGCCTACACCTTCTATATATAAACAATCCGATTCTATCAAACCATTGAGAATTTTCAATTTCTCCTTCGCGATTACTTTTGAGGCGTAATAGTTTAACAAAATCTAGGATGAGAGTTCACCCTAGGTTTACTATAGGACATATAAGTTAATAGTTTTCAAATTGAAGAGTTGAACTCGATTTTTCGGAATTTTAAGACGGAGGATTCCCTAGAACTAGAATTTCTAAACACTTCCATCAAAAACTTACAAATATGATTGAAATGGTTCCTTCCAGAAATGCATACACATTCTGAGGAAAATAGAGAGATTTAAACACAACTAAATTTGAATTGATGTCCCTGAGATCTTCGTATATCGTGCCCCTACACCCATTTCTACACTACTAATACGACAGCGCCAGATTTACAAGCGTCAAAGCTGTTATTCAAGAAAAACTGTCGAGCTCCATCCGCAATCGTCGATTGTATTATTTATGTCTAACAATGTTTATGTTTAACAACGACCAAAGCGACTGCAGCGTATCGTGGACGATGACACCATGGGTGCAATCGTTGTAGCCTTAGCTAATTTCCAGCATTGTTAAGAATGATTCATAATCAGATGGAAAGCGTTTTCGTGAATTTTAACTGGTATCACAGCAAATGAGGAATGGAGCTTTTCCTTTTTATATGTGCTGTTCCTTCACAGTAATTAAACATTTCTTCATATTAAAGAAAGGCACTGTACTTGAACCACATAAAATTGTGATGCAGAACATAGGAGTTCGTTTTTAACTTATGCTTAAGTTGAACAATGTGTGCATAATTGTCTCAGGTGCCGCATAACTCCTTTATCGCATATAATGATATTACATATTTTTCGTGCCGTCTTCACATATAACGTTATCTTTGAATAATTTTTATGGTGAAAGTAAAACACATACAATTAAATTTCCAGTGTTTACAAATATATGCAAATTTTTATCTCTTCGATTCAATAATTATTTTTTATATTTCAATAATATTTAAATAATAACTTAAAATGTAAAGGTGCAAAGGTAACCACTTAAAATTTGCGCTTCATATCAGCCTGTATTGATTTTGCTTTAATGCAACATCTTAAATATTTTGTTAATCATTATCTTAAAATTCTTCTTGATTGCCCTCGTGGTATGCTCGACTCGTCCAGCATAAATATGAAACCGGAAGAAGTTTGCCCATGATCCGATTTACCCGTCCCCCGACAGCAAAAGTCGAATTACGTCCCTGTACAGGCACCAATATGTTTTCAGAAAGGTTTTTACGGATCTCACTGGGTCGAGCGCACGAACAACAGCTTCGGTCGTGTATTCGACCGAGAGAGTTCCACCTAGCAATCGAGCTCGTACACTGCTGCCAATCGTACACGACTCATCCGGATAGTCCCGAAACGAGTCGTTTATTTTCGCCAGGTTAGCACGACCGAGTCAGTCGAGTAGCTTGTGCGGCTTGTGCGTGTCGAAGCTGTTGCAAGAGAGAAATGTCAATCTATAAAATGAATAGCATGCAAATGATGCACTTCGTTGAAATGTATCGCGACAGGGAGTGTTTGTGGAATATAAATTCGCCTCTGTATAAAGACCGCAAGGCACGATATGCAGCAATGAAAGAAATCTCTACTGAGTTAAATATTGAAGGTTTTGGACCTCGTGAAACGGCACAAAAAATCAAGAACCTGAGAACTGCATACAATCAAGAAATAAAAAAGATTGCTTTTAGCAAGAGGTCTGGGGCAACAGGCGGTGACATTTACAAACCGAAAGTGCTCTGGTTCGAAACCGCTGACGCCATTTTGAGGAAACATACAGAAATTCAGCCAACAACCTTAAATCTGGTATGTATTATTTTATTGCTAGTATCATTATTTAATTGACTTATCGTGGATAAACGGTGAAAAATAGCAAGAGCAAAACACTCACAAGAGTAAAGAGCATGTAAATTGGAAATGTTAATTTATAATGAGGATTCCATGACGATTTTACTCGCGTGGGATTATGTTAAGCCACGGATAATAACAGACGAATGCGCTTACAGAGAGGGCTAATTCCAAATGCTACGATGCCGAAGCTTAGACATGTTATGCGTTTTTGAAGTAATCCAGGAACCGGAATCCAGGTACCGCTACGGTTGTTTGTTCCTTTCACTGTGCGGACGGTTTGAATTCGCTCTGAGCCGGTGCTGCACTTCATTCTGTTGTATGTACATACGTAGGAGCTAGGATTTTTCATTTTCCAACTTTTTGCTTATTGCGGGATTCCTTGGTAAAAGTGATTTTCTTCCCAGAATCTCGGAACACACTCTATTGTAGTACTTAAAAGATATAATATTTTCAATTAACCTTGAAAAAAGTTTATAGTTATTGCTTATTTTATAATATTTCAATAAATTCTGTTATCTCTCTAATGGAAAAATAAAATTTACCTTTTTATTCTACAGAAAAATTCACAAACCAAAATATGTCCCGTTTCACTGAAAATTGTAATGAAAACAACATTTGTTTTTCATTTGTTCAGAAATTTTAAATAAAACATTATGCTCAATAAAGAGTATCAATAGATTTTATAAAAATAATTATAACATCCAGTTTTCGTAATAAGATTTCAAAAACCAAGAAGGTCAACATATGACCCAACTTTGCTCTCGTTCTAGTTAAGAAGAGTCCTGAGAACGCCCTTTCTGATTATGTTGATGCTGGTAGAATCGTCTTTACTGCATTCAATAGAAGACAGTTTTCGCCAGTAATCACGAAAACTTATAATTACTTTTAAAGGTTTTCTGAGGCGTTTGCTTTGCTGATTAGAACCCTTGATGTTCCCACCTCGCATGGTTTAAAATCTGCATCAAGGTTATCAGCTAGAGTCATCGAAGATGGTTAAGAGACGGCTTATTCGTGTGCATAATTTTCTTAAGTGAATACATTATAAGATTAAAGTAAACCAGCTTCTTCACATTATAATGTTTCGTCCAGGCTGCTAAATTTAGGCCAGAAGTTGCAATTTACAAACGACAAAGCTTCATTATATGGCAAGGTATGCTCAAGTATATCCCTTTCTTAGGGCAGGTTTGCGAAAGTAGCGAAAAATAATAATATTTGAACTTCAACACTCAGTATCTTAATATTCGCCATTTAAGGCAGCAATACTCAAAATCATGAACTAATTATGTAGAAAATGTTCGGGAAAAAAATATTTCCTCCGCCAGGACTCGAAGCACCACTACCTCTCATGTTGTGCGTAATGAATCGTGATTGACAACTTGCAATATTGCATGTCTATCTATTATTTATACAAACTAGTAAACGCCCCCGTCAAGCATGACGGGACTTAATTTAGTTTAAAAATATATCTATTATCATATATATCTGGTCCTTCTAAGCACAAAAAAATCTGTCGTAATCTCGCAATTTCGAAATTATACGAACGATTCACGACTGAAATAAGATTTTATGATAATTTTCCTTTTTTTGGCACTTGTCTCAATTTCGTAGGACCATTGTTTCTAATTTAATTTTGTAAAAGAAACGACCTCTGCAAGTAATGAAATCGTAATTTACGTACATCTCAGGACGTCTTTATCAAGCAATTTTAAAATAAATTAAACAAAGAATTCAGTACAAATTTTAATAATATCAGTGTGGTTCTTCAGCCTGAATAGTGATGAATTTGATTAATTATTAAATTCTAAACGATTACGTCTAATGCTAGAGGCTCACTTGTTATCTGTCCAGATCTCTCTACGTGCGTTTGTAAACCATACTGTACCCTATCGAATGCCTTGTCCCGACTGTCGCTACACGTTCTTTCATACCCAAGAAGCAATGGAATTGGAAGCTGTAATAAGAATCTGCCACTGCTGAAAGTACGTTACTGAAATTACCCTTGTTGTTGTAGTACTCACTCCCACTAAACATGGAGGCATGAGTTGCAACGTGCTTCCCATCTATTGAACAACCACGTCTAGGTTAACTCCATATATCAGTTGAACCTTCCTTTGTATCATTCTATTCCTCCTTTTTTCTTGTTGTATAGAAACAACATGCGTATTATATTAAAACCATCATATAAATGATCTTATGTCCCCATAAGTATTACTTGAACTTACGTGTATCGTAAGTATATTTATTATGTGGAATGTTTTCATTGTCCCTTATTTTCAGAAAAAAGAACCAAACAAAACTATATATGATAACCCCGAGAAATCGGAGGATGATCCAACAAATTTCTTGGAATTGGAGATAACTCCGAAATCGAGGAAGACCCTACCAAGGAAAAGGTGTGCTGAGAAAGTCCACCAAATAAATGAATCAATAAGGGAAGTGGAAGAAATTACTGAAAAAGCTAAAAAGAAAGATAATCTGGATGAGTATGATTTCTTCGGGTGTTACATAGCTTCTGCTCTTAAAGCCTTGCCAACAGAAAATGCCATCACGGCTCAAACGAGTATTATGCATGTTTTGGCGGAGGAAAAGAGAAAAGCTACCGCAGCTAAGTCAAATGGAGAGTTTTGATATATCTCCTCATCTGTTGTCTCATTGAACATCTTCTTACTTCAACCCTCCATCAGTGAAACAAACATTCATAATTTCGTCTGACTCTTGGCTACTCCAGGACTGTGATACTCAGCTCCTACGGTAAAAGTTGATTCTTACCCTAAGAATGATTTGCGGTTGTTTTCCATTTCATGCGATCCTTAGCCAGTCTCCTCGCTTCCTCATATGACTGAGAACCTAAATTCATCATCAGCTGTCCCAGGCATATAGTTCAGTCTAGACCTGCCTCTCGATTTCTTCCCCTCCACTGTACCTTCCAGTGCTGACTAAACAAGGCCTCTGTGTCTAAGAATATGGCCACTTAGGGTGCTTCTTCAATTCTTTATTATTCTGTAGATATGGTCTTTCTTCAATCCTACGAAGGACTTCTTCGCTAGTGACTTTGTCCGCTGACGGTATTTTTATCATTGTGCAATAACTATATTTTTCAAAAGATTCCAATTTTCCCTTTTCTCTCTTCCCTAATGTCCAGGTATCACTACGACACTTCATATAAAACTCTTCCCGAGGTGTATTCTCAGTTGAATGATGTTACTTGAGGTGAAGAGTTTCGTTCTTTCATAGAAGGCTATCTTTGCCTGGTTGAAGCTGCTCACTATCTCTTTATTCCTACGCCCATCCGATGTTTTCCTACTTCCCAAGTTGATGACTTCGTCCACTGTACGTGTATCTTGTTTCTTCCCCAATTGCCAACTCAACTCTCGTATTGTGTCTGGTTACCTTTTGTCTTTCCCTTGTTTAATTTCGTAATGTACCGGGTGCCAACTATTTCTTACATTTATACAGTGTATTTGTCAGCTCTTCCCTTCTTTCAAAGTATTGCGATGTCATCTGCGAACTTTAGGATATTCACCTTCTCACCTTATACTTTCACGCCTGGTCTGTTGCTTTGTTTTTCCTTATCTCTTCTATTTTTTGCTGAATTTATTCGTTAAAAATGAGGGTGATAGAGAGATTTTTATGCATAAAAATAATAATAAACAATGTGATAATAGATTTCTATGTATGTATTTTCTCATTGTCAATGTTTCAAATTTAAGAAAAATAAAAAATTTAACCTAATAAATTATTTTACTCTCACCTAGTACCTCAGAAGCGAAATTGCTGATGGAGTCTTTGGTGTGCTCAAAGAGTGCTGTAGACTTGTATATGAGTCACTAGAGGCACATAATCGTAGTGTTACACCCAGTTTCGATTCAATAAGCCACGATCTTCGCTTATTGTTACGTTCCTGTATTTTTTGGTTTTACTTTACATATTGAGTAATATTTAGTACTGATATTTAACCTAAAACAATTCTATGACCGGGTGAGTCTTCCACTCTTAGGTCTTTACATAACGTATTCTAAGCATCTAGTGGTGCTTCCTATGGATTTTGAGGGGCTTAAGAACACTAAAATTCCAAATTTCAGTATGTTTTATACCCATGGGTTTCGATTTTTACTTGAAATTGTCACAGCTAGTTTCGGTCTTCAAGAAAAGTATATTCTTCAATATACGGGTAAATTTGAAGGCCGCAACCTTCTCAACATTAAGATGCAAGAATAAACATGACGTTGTAAGCCTCTCCTTGAAAAAGCATTATTTCACCTTGATATCCACTAAATTCTTCGGTGGAGTCCTTCAACCTCTTGTTTCGGTTATATCGTTAGAAATGATTTTTTTCTCCAGACAAGATTAAAGATTTAATAGAAAGTATATTCAAGGTTTTTTTGCCTTTACTAAAAATAGAAAACGAAAAAGAACAAAGACCAACTTAATATAAGATGGAATTCAGATCAGTGAACTTTTTCTATTAGTTCAGTCTCTCTTTAAAGGAAATTAGAAAGTTATTGAGTGGTGTTGCTTTGTTTCTGATGGATTCGGATGAAGGATGCCGACCGGAAGAGATAAGGTAAGAAGATTGCCCAAGCAGATGCCAAATCCAGATTGCGCTTCGAAACGCCAGTTTATAAGTTGTATATCCTTCAGCAACGCCAGTTTATAAATTATAAAACGAATTATCAGACATTTGCATTTAAACATTTCATCATTTATTCAGATGTTATTGAGGAAAATAACTTACAGTGCATGAAATCCAGCGCCGTTGAATGGAAGAAACTTTGTTAGATTACCTTATTGAGGAAGATGGCCAATATCAAAAATTAACAACTAGGGTAAAATGATGACAGAGACATCAGATACTCCTTTGTCTATCCAGAGAAAGGAAAAACTGAAAAATATCTATCATATTTCCTACAAATTTGGTGGAAAGTATGAAAAATCCATTCTGCAGCTACATTGGGCTTGATTCCATATCTAATCAAAAGATTTAGTCTCAATCGGCATCAATAAGTTAAAGTATACTCATGCTAACAACTAGTAATGACTCGCACTATAAGCATACGTTTTTCAAAATCTATTATTAAAGGAAAAGTTGAATGATATAATTTTCGGGTCAAAATTTTTTTGTTGCCAGTAAAGGATTAAGTAAAACTAACGAAAATCTTTCGTGTGGATGTTTTATTTTCCAACTATTCTATAAAATTTTATTTTAAAGACTACCCGTGAATTTCACTTGTAAACATTTTTTGTCGATCTTCATCTTATCCTTAACTTGGCCTTATATCGGGAAAGTAACTAAACCTTTAATAGGGGTGGGTCAATGAGGGCCGTTGAAGATGAGTAGGGGACCAGGGAATATGGCCCAAATTCCACACATCAGGAGTGGAAGGAGTAACTTTGATGTGAGTAACCAACTAAGAATTCCTAAATTAAAGACATTAGACGTTGTAATTGTGCAAAATCGTTGGAGGCAAATGGGCCGAAGGGGGCCAAGAAATTTCGAAAGGAGGTTGAGGTTCCTCCTTGGTTATTGCATGGTCCTCCTTTAGTTACCTTCCTGCCTTAAAAATTGATCAAAATGGAGGTGGGCTTAGTGCTCAGTTTTTCAAGGCTTTCAACGCTTTGAAAATCTGGTCCTTAAAAAACATTATCTACAAAATCATGTTTAGCATTTCTCTCCTATCCATGAAGAGCGAAATGGCGCAATCTCTTATGCTTTCCGTGGTACATGTATATGTATTCGTAACATATACTTCGAGTACGTTCGACGCCTAAGTTGGAAACTGTTGTGAGCGATATCTATTTCGACCTATGATGGAGTATTGTCAAAATTCAATGAGGATTCTTATAACCATCCCTATATGTCACTATCAATAATGAGTATGTTTGTAGGCAAATCAAAGTTCATGATTTCCTTTAAATTCCTGAGAAAGAGGATAAACGTTGAGAAAAGTCGGTTGGGTTAGCTTCCCAGCGAATTAGATGAGATCACAGTCTTGTGTGAGTGTGACTCTCCGAGTGCTGATTGCTGTTCGATAGAAAAATCGCCTCTAATAAAAGAGGGATTCCCCGAGATGGGAACTGCTTGGAAGTAGTATTTTGATTTCTTTTTGCTTACATAATGAAGCAACTGACGCAACTGCTATTCGCGGATTTTGCCGAACAATGCAGAAGTAAAATAAAGTTATTTAACCGCTACGCCGGCCTCGGCGGCGAATCGTGCTATCCTAGCAACACCGAGGTCCCGGGTTCGAATCCTGGTCAGGGCATGGTTGTTGAGAATGATCTCTTCCTGGAGGAATGACTTCCTCCAGGAAGATGTAAGACCTTCTTACGAAACCGGTCGCAGAATAAAACCTGTGGAAAATTACGAAGGATTTTAATTTCATTTAAATTATTATTATTTAAATAATGTTAGGGAAAAGAAACGAAAGCAAGAAGAAAAAATCAATTAAAACAACTAGTAACAATTTAAAATTATTATTAATACTGAGCCTGCGATGCTTCTAGAGTTGCTTTGCAAGGTGTTTACTGAGACGGACGTCATTCCTTTTTGATGAAACAGGAATCTCTGGAGGTTCCTTATTTACTTCTTCAAAATCATGTCACTGTTTAATTTATTCATGGTGAGATAATTGAACAAATGGGACATATGTTGCCTCCATCTATAGGTAATAGTGAATACCATAAATGAATCCTAATAATAATGATAAAAATGTATGAGAGCATTTATAAAGTGAGAAGATTGATTCAAACAATGCTGCGAAGTCTTCTTTGGACGTTAAATTGATAAAACAACTCCGCCGAAGATCGGACAAGGACAACGAGGAATCCAGCGGATTGGCGTCTTCGCGATTCCAGGAATATGAGAGGGAGGGATGGTTTGAGAAATCAGCCGCGTTCTTTTTGCCCACCGGAAAATTACCGCGGAACGGTCAAGGGTATAAAAAGAGCCAACGATGATGTGGCATCATCATTTTTGTTTCCATCGACCGGACACTCAACATGAAGACCTACCAGGTAGCCATTTTTGCGTTCATCGCAATCTTCCTGGTTCTTTCGCCTGATTTAGCCGATGCAGGTAAGCTAGAATGCATTGTTTTACAAGTTTGATGGGAAATAATTACCCATTAAAATATTTAAAATATATCGAGTATGCGTATTTTCCGTGTCCGTAAGAACTAATATCTATCTCAAATGATACATATATTTTCAGCATTTAAAAAGGATAAAAAATATAAAAGTATCGCTATTTTAACGTTGTTTTAGTATCTTCTAGTTCATATTTAATACAATTTACGAATAAGATTTGATGAATGGTTTTTAAAAAGGGTACCACTACAATGTCAATCAATTCAAAAAATTATCATTCGAAATTACGTATTTCTATGATCGAGATGAAAGTTCTCCAGTATCCAGTTTATTTACATAAAACTTAACGAGTCGGGGAAAAAATCTTGTATGTACAATAAGATAAGTCAATCTTTCCGATAGATTATTTTTAACATTTCTAGATGTTTGATTAATGATAAAGAATCAACTGTTCAACGTTTTAACTTTCTCCATCGATGAAGTTCTGTTTCTTTTTTGCAAGTGAACTTAAATGCAAGTATATACCTACTCACTAATTTCGAGAAATTAATTTTTTATTCTCTATACTGGGCTGTGAAATTCTTATAATCTCTTTTGGTTTATTTTCATTGCATTTAGCTTCAAAGATATAAAAGAGTACTTTTACCGTAGCNTTAAGTATGAACGCTATAAATTGAACATTAAATTGTAAAACTTAAAAATCTTTGATGAGAATATTTTAATTTGTGACAATACAATTTTCCATAACGAATCTCAAGGAAAGAAGTAAAAGTGCCGTAAATTAATCACACTAGATTCACTGATATGTGCTTAGTTTAAAAAGTATAATAAGAATATCCTCACTTCCTAATCGTAACCACTTCTCATATTATTAAATAGAAAATTCACTATGAGGAAATAAATAGCGAAAAAGAAAGGTTTGCAAAGAAATTAAATTAATTTAAACCTATTAATTTAAAATTTAATTAAAAAATCAGAAACAAAGTTTAAATAAATTCAGTGTTTTGAACCATTGTCCTCTAAGATTTTATCAGTTACTATGTATGTACAAGTGCTCATAACTTATTCGAACATACAAATAATTACAACTTTTTAACTTCATTGAATAAGTGATGAGGGAGGTATTAAAATTTCCTGCACTTGAAATCACTCGCATTCTTGTTGATTACAACTATATTTAATGTAATTTAATAGACCTATACAGAAATTTCATCTATAATAATGGATGTCGACATAAATTATCCTTTTCAAAAATATCTTGTGATAAATGGTCAGTGCACAGTCCCCTATCCCGGACTTCATTCTTTCTGCTTATCGTCCCTTTTTATGACTATATTTAAAGATACTAAATGCATTTTTGCTCTGTTCAAGCGAGAAGATGCCAACCAGGAGAGAGATGGCAAGAGGACTGCAATTCTTGTTTCTGTTCAGACAGCGGAGTAGCTGCTTGCACTCTTAAAGGCTGTCTTGGAAACAGGAGACCTGGTCAAACGTTAACGAGTATCAACCAACCGGGAAAATGAAAATAAACCTGAACAAACTTGCTGTTCCTTTTCTTCACCATAGAAAATTTTTCTGTGACTTTCAAATTCTACGAAATAAATGCAGCTGAGAAAAAAATCCTTGTATTTCCCTTTATTTCATTCGATAAAGACAATCCGCGCAAATATGTTTTCAGGCTTAAGTCCACCGGTCTCTTTAATTAGACCCGCAAAGATATTTGTAGTATAAGTGAGACAACATTATACATTTAAAAATTAAAAAATTTTGCCATCACCACGATGCTAATTTTTTCAATTTTTTAAAATAAAAGAAATAATCCACACATCCCAAGAGATTGTTTAGTATTAATCATTAACTTGGAAAATAAACTAAAAATTATGACCTATATCTTCAGAGTAAATAGTTAATTTTAATCTGATTTAAATCGAGCAATCCCTCGCCCCGCGGGGTTTCCCCGTCCCATTATCAATCTATACGCTCACTTTGTTCAGTTGGAATAAATCTGTTCACAAAGTTTCACTTAAATTCATTTATGCAAACGGCTAGATTGGGAAAAGCGTGTTGCTATTGAAATCTCAGAACAAAAGATTAATCTCCCAATTTTTACACAGTTGTAACAACAATACTCGTTTTAAAGGCAACTGAATTATAATCGATGATAATCTATAATAAAATGTTAGCATGGATGAATAAAAACAGGTTGTCTGAGGTCAGAAAAACATTTCCAAATGCGAATTCAGCCTAACGGTAACCATGCGTTGGGCAAAGGGAGAGAGATTATTTTATTAAACTTTAGAAATTTATATAAATCGGGTATGTCCAAGCTCTTTCCTCCAGTGGACTGTACTAGGTCCTATAATGGCTCCGCGGGGTAACAATTTAAAATTATTATTAATACTGAGCCTGCGATGCTTCTAGAGTTGCTTTGCAAGGTGTTTACTGAGACGGACGTCATTCCTTTTTGATGAAACAGGAATCTCTGGAGGTTCCTTATTTACTTCTTCAAAATCATGTCACTGTTTAATTTATTCATGGTGAGATAATTGAACAAATGGGACATATGTTGCCTCCATCTATAGGTAATAGTGAATACCATAAATGAATCCTAATAATAATGATAAAAATGTATGAGAGCATTTATAAAGTGAGAAGATTGATTCAAACAATGCTGCGAAGTCTTCTTTGGGCGTTAAATTGATAAAACAACTCCGCCGAAGATCGGACAAGGACAACGAGGAATCCAGCGGATTGGCGTCTTCGCGATTCCAGGAATATGAGAGGGAGGGATGGTTTGAGAAATCAGCCGCGTTCTTTTTGCCCACCGGAAAATTACCGCGGAACGGTCAAGGGTATAAAAAGAGCCAACGATGATGTGGCATCATCATTTTTGTTTCCATCGACCGGACACTCAACATGAAGACCTACCAGGTAGCCATTTTTGCGTTCATCGCAATCTTCCTGGTTCTTTCGCCTGATTTAGCCGATGCAGGTAAGCTAGAATGCATTGTTTTACAAGTTTGATGGGAAATAATTACCCATTAAAATATTTAAAATATATCGAGTATGCGTATTTTCCGTGTCCGTAAGAACTAATATCTATCTCAAATGATACATATATTTTCAGCATTTAAAAAGGATAAAAAATATAAAAGTATCGCTATTTTAACGTTGTTTTAGTATCTTCTAGTTCATATTTAATACAATTTACGAATAAGATTTGATGAATGGTTTTTAAAAAGGGTACCACTACAATGTCAATCAATTCAAAAAATTATCATTCGAAATTACGTATTTCTATGATCGAGATGAAAGTTCTCCAGTATCCAGTTTATTTACATAAAACTTAACGAGTCGGGGAAAAAATCTTGTATGTACAATAAGATAAGTCAATCTTTCCGATAGATTATTTTTAACATTTCTAGATGTTTGATTAATGATAAAGAATCAACTGTTCAACGTTTTAACTTTCTCCATCGATGAAGTTCTGTTTCTTTTTTGCAAGTGAACTTAAATGCAAGTATATACCTACTCACTAATTTCGAGAAATTAATTTTTTATTCTCTATACTGGGCTGTGAAATNTTTAGTCCCAATTTCGCCCAATAAAGACGTTTTTATTTATTTATTTAAATTATCAAGCCTTAGGGTAGAAAATTGTAGAAAAACTTACAGAAAATAATTAGCTATTAGGAGGCTTCCAGGTAGCCAAGTGGGCAGCGCGATCGCCTTTGGTGGTAGCGGCATAGGTTTCGATTCTCGGTGGAAGTGAATGAAATATGTGAAATGACCTCAGCTGTCGAAGACTTTTTAGAATACTACCATTAGTAGTACTATAGTTCCACTACTACTTCCGCTAATAAGCTATTGGGTCACAGGGAGTTGGTTAAAAGTCAGTATACGTCCTAAGGATTGGGAACCACTTATCTAAATCATATCGTAACGTCTATAAAAGAAGAAGTGAATTTTAATCAACATAAAAACATCGCGAAGTTTTTCGATAACAAACATAGAAGAAACGTTTATGATAACAAAAATTCACTCACGTGGAGTGATTAAAGGAGATTTTTTCTATCACAGATTTTCTGAATATTCAACAATTTTATGAATTATGTCCACTGTGGAGGCCAAGACTTGACTTAAAGGTGTTGATTATTTAATGTGGTAGAAGAACAATTAGTTATTGTTCTGCCTCGATATCAATTGATGTTAACAAATAAAGGAAAGGTGCTTTTTCGTTTCATTGCTATTACATTACGAAGAAATGATTTAAATATGAAATTTAGATGGTTTGTAATATTTGATGGTTAAATTCAAGAATTCTAACTTTCTCATCGTTGTCTGATTTATACAAGATGGCTAAGACTATGCAGGACTGGGTTTTCCACATTTTGTTGGTGCTTTTGAAAAATTTACGCGCTGTCGAGGCAAGTTCATTCAGGCAAGGAAGATCTCCCCGATCGATATTTTGTGAAGAAATATCTTTTATACTAAATAATTTCCCATTTATCATTCTTTTGAAGTGCTACATAAAAATAAAGGGAGTAATTTCAATGAAGTCCTGGAATTCTAAATGTTATACCGTGATATTAGGATATCTTATGTTAAGTATGAACGCTATAAATTGAACATTAAATTGTAAAACTTAAAAATCTTTGATGAGAATATTTTAATTTGTGACAATACAATTTTCCATAACGAATCTCAAGGAAAGAAGTAAAAGTGCCGTAAATTAATCACACTAGATTCACTGATATGTGCTTAGTTTAAAAAGTATAATCTAGTAGGGAAATCGAAACATTTTTGTGTTATCATCTCCATCTTAGAATATCAATTATATTTCAACCTCATGGAATTATATCTTTTTTATAAAAAGTACAATACGAGAAAAGAAAATCATCATTCCCAGGGAAAGCCATCTAGCAAAGGGAGCCCCGGTACAAATGCCAACCTGGCCCCTTCTCTACGTCCTCTCTGTAATTAGCAAGTCGTAATAAATATATAAATACTGAATAAAAAATCTTTCTTTTCTGTTTCTTTTACCATCTGCAAAATAAAAAAGCTACCCTTGAAAAATGGGGTCCCCTCACAATATAATGTCCCCTCAGAATATAATGCCGGATGCCACTGCTGCTATGGCATCCACGGAACCGCCCTATTTGCCGACCCTGATTATCCTACTATTTAGAACTCGGTAACTACGTAAGATTTAGGTAATATAGAACCTTTGCTTTCACTTCGATAGATAGTCATTTCATAATTCAGACAACGCAAACTATTACACCGATGAAGTAGATTATGAGATCCTTAACTTACACGGCTTTAATAAAACGTTTTTGGAATGACATGCTATCTTAGAGAATGCAATGCCTCCGCGAGAAGGTCGCGGGGCGATTACAATATCAAGACTGACGAGAAAGAGTGTTTCCCCGTCTTGAAGAACCGGTTATTATTGCCTGACAACGAACTTATAAGATTGTTTGTCTAAATAATGACGCGTAAATTGGTGGAAGTACTTCTGTTTACCGATATTACCACATGGTTTGGAAATGGAATCGAGATAGAAACAAACACGGGAAGAGAAAATATCTTCACGACGTGAAATGTAAACATTACCTCAGTTCTTCGTCATCTCTTCTTGCCTCATCCAAATCTGTTTAACTCCCTCACGAGTCCAAAACTAGCATCACAGAGCTTTAGCGCTTCTCCTGTATGCTAACAAAATAAACGTTCTCTCAGCATCATCATCGAAATAGCTATAGAATTTTACAAAAAATTCAGTCGTTGAAAAATTAAAGCATAATAAATTTTTATTTGAAATTCACAAGTAATCTACCGACACAAAATTTCAATAGAAGCCATTGATATTTAAATTTTCTTAATAATTTTTAGATGTACATATGAGCGCAGCTTTGGGATGAACATTTATATCATGCTATTAATTAAACATTAGTATCAAATGTTCGCATTTGGTAACGGATTTTCACATTTCTAATTATCTATAGACGTGGTTCCTCTCCGGGATGTAAGCAAATACAACGTACTCTTTTTCAAATTACACATGCGAACTTTTTCTTTGAAGCAGAAATAAAATTTCTAAAAATGTCCATATTGTTAATTCTGAAATTATCCAGAAAAACTATCCAGTTTCGATTAAATCTGACTCGTTTGTAATAGTTTTTGCGCAGATCGTTTCAGTTGATACTTCTCAGAAATTTAATCTGAAAGCTATTTTCGTTATCATGGAATTATTCCAATGAAAAATGTATTTTTATCTTTTATTAGAAAGGCTGTTTTTTTAATCAGCATGTTAAACAAAGGAAAATGGAAGGACCATTTACCAGGACCAGGAAAATGACTTAATTACCACTTAAGAAAATACCTATTGCTCAAAGGTATCAAAGTACTTTTTAAAATAAAATATTCTACTACCTATAATTCGTGTTAATTTTTTATTGCCTAGCCATTCATTACTCCGGTTCCGATGCAACGTCATCAGGAGTCATAATCAATAGTGATGATAAACACGTAAAAGAAAAGATAACTCCTCGTATCATGCATTCTCGTTACACTAAGTCTAAGTAATTGAAGTTCTTCCCAACAATGATGAGCTTCCTTATTTTTCTGTCAATCTTCTGGCGATAATTATTTGCGATTTTTCATTCAATCAAAATTTATGATTAGACATGAAACGGATGAGATAGCGCTCGAAATATCGTAAAATTTACTTTACGAGCAAGACAAATATTATACCTCCTAAAATTTAGTAAGGCTTCGCTAGATGGAGCCAGCAAAGAAAAAGGAAAATTTTAATACAAACTAAAGAAGAATTGACATCTCGCATCCACATTATTCTTCGCTCTTCCGCTTTCGCGGTAATTTTTCCTAGTGGGTCTCTTCTTCCTTTTCTACGATTGCCCTTGGAAGAAACGGCCCGTCATTGCTCTTACGGTCGCTCCATTATTTTTCCTTTTGGCAAGATGGACCCATCAATATACTTAAGGGAGCGTTCTATTTTCTCCCAACACCTCCGACCTCACTACTCTCCGAATGAAAATTCTCTCAACCCTAAATTCGCCAGGAAAAGAGACACTACATCAAATTTTGAGGCAATGAGGATCTTAAAGCTATGAAGAAAGCCTTCGTTAAAAAATATTACATACATACTTGATAAGTTATATAAATTCAGATATAATACTTCAGATACTTAAAATAAAAAAAACATTTACTTTAAATATTTATACTTTTAGAAGAATTTTAGAATCGTCTTTTTACTATTCATCTATTATTACATATTCATCCATTTTACCAGTACCTCAATGCCTGTGATGCATTTAAGAGGTACAACAAGACACAGGATATATACACATATTTAACATCCACCTAACGAGACTCCTTTGATTACTTTTCTAACAATGCGTTACACCCTTCGACGGATCACAACCTATTTTTATCTGTTCATTCGTTTACTTTATGATAACGTTCCTCTAGCAGACCCATTAGCTGTTTTTCATTTTATTATATGAAAATGCAGATAAATATGTTTCCTTGAAATATTTTATCGGGAGTACTGACCTGACCTTACTGAGTAAAGTTAGCTACGGTTCATGAAGCAAGCAAAATTCTTATCCGAAACTGTATTATAAATAGTTATGCTTTGTTATTTCATCACTGACAATCTAATATCTTGATATATTCGAGGTTTTGATAATACATTACCACGTACAGAAGAAAGAAAAGCGGAAGTTAGGCTTTATGGACCTGTCAAGTAAAGGGTGATATTTAACCAATAAATGTTTCCTCATCTACATATTATTTTACTTTAAAGGATTTTATAAAATTGCAATTGCCTGAAGAAAGGGAGATATGCCAACATAATATTTCACAGGTACCACCGCTAAAGCAACTCGGAAAAAGACCGAACGAAAAATAAAGGTGCGTCCCTGCGAAGAAAAACGCTTGTCCAACAACCGAGCTTTTTCGCGATTCCAAGAAGAGACGAGGAAAGATGGCCTAAGAAAACATTGATTCGCACTTTCTGCCCATTGGACAGTCCACGTGGAGTAGAGGGATATAAAAGGGGACGAGCGTCGTTAGTGCATCATCACTTACGTCCATCAACCGAGCATTCAACATGAAGACCCGCCAGATAGCCTTTGTTGCTCTCATCGCCATCTTCCTGGTTTTGACACCATACTCAGCTGTTGCAGGTAAGGGCCTTTTAATTAATATATTATCATGAATGACAAGTAGGGATTTTTACTTAAGCTGAAAGTGTTACGACAACTAAGGTCATTTCGCACAAATTGGCCCCCACCGGGAACCGAATCCAGTACCCCTTCTACCAAAGGCAAACGTGCAGCCCACCTGCCTATCCGGAAGTCCCTGCAACTAACTAGTTTTAGTTTAAATGATGGATGAACACTTCACCAGAGGCGTCGGCGAAAATAAATTTTTAAGCATAGGCAGGTTTATTGCTATGGGAAGACAGGAAAATTTTTCAACGGTCAATGAGTCTGTCTGTGTGGGAAGGAGGTCGCTAATCAATGGTTAAACTTGATTGTCATTCTCAAAATAAAAATGCAGTGTAAATCGAGCCAAAATAAACATCCTTGTTATAAAGGAATTATTTAACCGTGATGGAAAATAAAATATAGCTATAATAATCTCTCACGTTATAAAGTATTCTAAATTTTCAATTACATCAGTTGAATGAAAACGCTGAGCGAGGCAACGTTTTAACATTCATTGTGTACACTATGTAAGAATCATCACGTTAATCTCCGAAGAAACCATGGAAACTCCCTCATGGCAGATAAGGTGTTTTATTGAAGAAGCAAGATACATACTCGAGGAATCGAGTAGGAAGTACTTTTTCAAGCTGTAAAATCATTGGTTTTGGTTAACTTTAAAGGAGCTATCAATTCTCCAAATATTACGGCAATTTTCTATCATAAAATATTCATATTCTTACAAATTCATGACTCACCAATTTTTCTGTAATATTTCTTTGAATCGATAATGATTAAAACGATCACTTATCATGACGGTCAGACTTCTCTTGAAGTTACTGTAATTGCAGCAAAAGCTTATGAATGAACCTCAGACGTTTACAGTGTTTTACACCGAATTTCTATTTCTTCCAGCGAGAACTTGCCAACCGGGAGAGACATGGCAAGAGGACTGCAACTCTTGTCACTGCACAAGCACTGGGCTAAGCGTTTGCACAAGGAGAGCTTGCCTAAGTAACCCTAGACCTGTTACAACATGATTGGACATACTTTTCTGAGGCATAAAAATATCAACCCTGCAAATTATTCTTTCTACTACCTTCAAAACAAGATTTCTGTGTCTTTCAAATTCAATAAATATTGCAATAAAATTTGGTATGAAAACTGAGATTTTCTCTTTTCTTTCAATAAAACTGAGTTTGATTATAATCAAACTCAATTTTGCTATAGCATAGTTATGCTATAGCATATAAAACCAGCACATAAGCTTAGCGAATATTCTACAATTTTATCACAATTAATACCATGGAGAATCTGTTCTCCTATATGACTTTCCTGGCTTTTTAACTTAATTTTTTGTGATAGAAGCATCTTATACGGCCCTTAACTTCCTATTAACTACTATATAACTATTTCCTTTATTATCACTCGAAATCTAATACCAAACTACTAAGCAAGTCATCCTCACATAAATCATACAGAAAAAGAGAATCAAATAAAGATAGAGATATAGAAAGTACTTGCAATCAGTACTCAAGTACTCAGCAGGGAGCTCAAATCCAAGTACCAAATGCAAAGTTGCCTACAATGCATGGGCAGGTAAACCCACTCAAAATGGAGAACATTTGGCAAAAATAATGATAGCTATATATGAATAGCATTCCATTATTCATTTTTTTAATTAAAGCTAGAATAGAAATAACTGAAAATATTGAAATGCATCAAAACTCAAATTATCCTCACTACTCTCCTAGTCACTACAAAATTTGGACCCCTCATGAAGGTGTCAAGGTAATTCAACAGTAAGTTGTAGCACTTATTCTAATAAGCAAGAAAGGTGCATTTGCAAATGAAGGTTGAGGAATACAAGGGAGAAGACTCTGTAATCATCTTTTCCAATATGTCACTGAGCTTCGGTTTTGCACAAAACTTTGGTGCAAACATATTTCTACCATTTCTTCTGTAATAAATTTCCAATAGAACTGTTTCAAGTCCTTTTCATCTAAGCATTCTTTTCACCTCTTTGTCCATTTGTACAAAGTAATCAATATTTTGGCAAATTAACAACAAAGGAATTTCTGTAGATAAAAAAATAGTTACATCAATCACTAGAGAAAACTATAGAGGTATAATTTGAGCTAATAAATTGACATCTGG
This sequence comes from Ladona fulva, assembly GCA_000376725.2. Classification (NCBI taxonomy): domain Eukaryota; kingdom Metazoa; phylum Arthropoda; class Insecta; order Odonata; family Libellulidae; genus Ladona; species Ladona fulva. The sequence goes on along the minus strand of KZ308343.1, from coordinate 270,030 downwards.
TTTTTAAGCAGTTAGGGAAATGGCAAGTATGGTCACTTTTTCAATATAAGAAGAATAATAGAAAAAGCATGCTAGAGAAATACATATATTTCATACCTCAATGGCTGTGAATTGTGGAAAGGAGCAGTAAGAAAGAAATGGATTTAGCCCTTCATCCTCCAGCAATGAATAAATGTTTAAATAATAAATCATACATTCTGCAATTTCAAAGTATTCCAGTTATGAACAAACATTCCTATTGTTTGTAAAATACAATTTGAATATTTTAGTAGACTTTTCCCTTATAAAATATGCTCATCGTTTCTCTACACTCAGATCTTATAAATGTGAATTGGATGTTTGCCCTTAGAGCATTACTCACTTTATCTTTAACAGTGAAGTTAACTTCAGTCTAAGAATGGCAAAGTAGATCAATATTCAAATAAAATCATAGAATAAGGAACTAATGCTAGGCTAAGCTGATGAGGTAATGAAGTAGATGAAGAGAAACAGCAATACTGAGTTCTAGAAAGGAGGAAAACACTATCAAATTGATTTACGTGATACAATATCAATCTGCAATTTAACTTCCTTCAACTCCAAAATATAAATATACTAATTATGATTTTCATTGACAGAATATGGTTGGGAGCATTGAGCTTTGGATAGTTTAATGACAACATTTTGTAGATATTAGCGTATCAGTCAAGGTTCAAAACATTTATTTATTTTACTTAATATTTCATTGTAATTTGGTCAGCAGACAGGTGGCAATGGTTAATGAGGCACAAAAATAAATAATAACATAATTTGTCCATTATTTGCCCAAAGATAGGATGGAAACCACTCAAAAATCTCCCGTGGACAGTACACATCATGATTATGCATAGACTTATTAATTCCCACAATTTGTTTTACATGCAAAACTTAAGTTTTCATCTTTAATAAGCATTTCTCCTGCCATATCTACATGAATGGAATATCTTCACCATTCTTTTGGGGAAGGATACCATACAATCTAGCTTCCATTCTCTTCATCTTACACATTTATATGACAGTCTGAAAGTAAAAAGGTATGAGTTATGCTAAATCATCTTAGTGACTCATCACTGAATGCTATGAAAAGTGTTACTTAAGAGTCATGGTGTTCCAATTACAGGGACTTGTTATACTGACAGCATTCTGTCCCACAGAGGAAAACTATGTCACTCATCATCTTGTTTAAACAATTCACTCATTCTTCTTCCAATTCTTAAAGTAGCTATTGGTGGAGGGGATCAGGATTCTTTCAGGTTTTTGGGTGCTAACAATACAGATATCTTTGATTACTATCCTATGGGCTGATAATTTTATTATGGCACATGTTAATTAGAAAAATTGAATTACTCAAAACCAGATATAAAATTTTCAAAGTGTCTCTGGTTACAATAGTACAAATGTACATAGCAAATTATTACTCATAATGGATTAAATATTAAATTATAAGTAATGTTCCTGGGGATCTTACGTGACCAATTTTGTGTACAGTATACCTCAGAATCTTCAAATAATTCAGATTTCAAAGTGTGGTATTCAGTAAATATCTGGCAGATACTTCTTTTTTCCAATGTTTGTATGTTCATCCAAAGTAATGAAGGAATTACAGGAGATAACATCAGCAACTGTAATGGGGAGTGTCATGAAAAACTTAAGTTTCAAAACCAAAATGGTATTACTATGCAGCTATTAGCATTAATATTAGAAATAAACAAACTAGTGACCAAGCTGCCTTCAACTTCAAATGCCACAGCTGGTTTCATATAGACCACTCATAAATCACACGGAAAAACATTAGCCTGAAGGTTATAATAGCCTTTTTTCACATCTGGCAAAATGAAAAAAATGTTTTCTTACATGTACCCATATATTGACATGTTTCTCTCCCCCAAAGAATGAACTCAAACGAATGTCAAACACAATTGTGCATATTTTCTTTGATAGCCACTACTTCTCTGTTGTAACTCATTCTGAAATATTATGCTAGGTTTATTCCACTTCATTAAAATCAAAAATGTGTCAATCCACAACACCACAAATTAAGAAAGATCCATTTGTTTAAAGTTCGTGGATTTCCTTCCAATTACTGACATGAATTTCCTCAAAAATAAAACCAACTTAATTCCAGGCAATTACTTTTATTTCTTCTTCACAACATTTATGGTCAAATATATTTATTATGGAAATCACGAAGAACTGACCTGAATTAGCTAAGTTCTATGTCACTGAAATTCGATAATGTAGAATATACAGTAGGAGTTGGTGCCAAAATATGACATTTAAAATATGATATTTTGCATCTTTAAATAAAAAAATAGTTCACTTACTAAACCCATTACGTTTTCTTCCCTTCTTGAGTAATATTTCACAGATCCTTGTTTCCTCGTAATCACTCTTGCAGCATACTTACTAACTTCTAACTCTCTAATACCATTCCATATAACTGAAGTATTGCAACATCTGCAATTGCATTTGATAGTACTGAACTAGCAGATGACTGTGAACAAGAGTACACTTGATACTTAAGCTCCCTTATCAAATCAAAGATTTCCTCTGTTCGCAAGATTTTTTGTACTAAGAAAAACTGAAATATAGGTAATGATGTAAATAACTTTTTAACAGCAAAAGATAATGAAATCTAAATACTGATCACACTTTAGTTCAATTTTTTACTTCAAATTCAGTTTTAAAAAACTTTAATCAGGAACTTGTTGAAAATATATAACATACAGTAACAATGATTTACACCTGCAAGTTCTTTTAACATCAATATACACTTGTTACAATTGACTTTGACAATCTTCTAAAAACATTACCTGAACACTCCTCTATTTATATATTTCTTCACACCAATACATATTGTCACATTTTCACTCATGATTGAATTTACTTACATTAATGTTATTGTCCCATTGATTCAATTTTCAACTCATTCCAACATATGAAAGACTAGAGGTGACAATATATTCTAACATTCCAAGCTCTAAACTCTACAGTCTACAATATCATGAGTTTAACTTCTACCACATACCTGGATAACAATGGACTAGTTATAATTCATATTATAAAGAAATGCCTATAACAATAAATGGCAAGCTTGCTACCTTTGACAAATATTTGTACAAGGTGAAAATTAGAGCACCATAAAATATTGTGTCTTTCTTTAACCAGTGACATCACTTTGGAACTTGGCAGTGAAAATGTGCCTATAGAAAACATTCCTTATTGTCAATTAAGCATAAGCAATTTTAGTATCAATTTCCAGTCTTTATAACCCTCAAGTTTAAACTCAATATAACATAGTTTCCAAAAATGGATTTCTAAGAGAAAAACAATATTAAATAGACTTTTAAGGGAGCAATTGAAAGATTAAGTGCATTTTAACATTCCATTCAATAAATTCACAAACAATGACACTCCAATCAATCAAATAGTATTTGTAGTTTGCAATGGTGAAATAATAGACAGCATGTAATGTTGGTACAGATAAGAAGCAGCATTCATTTACTCCTCAAACATATTCTTTCCAACTACTGCCTCTCACAGCTTTAACAAGGCATTGCTCAATGATCTCTGGCTGGCTAGATTTTATTTTCAGGGGAGGGTGTTTTAAATAAAGATTTAAACCTTATTCTCATCAATTTGTCAAAAGATAGCTAAAATAGAAACAATCTGAAATGTTACTGAAGACGTGGAATGCTGAAAAATGCAATAAAACTTAAAATGAGGTATATGCATTAAATTTTCCTAAATAGTAGCAGGCAGGACAGTTTTCAGAGGATAAAATCAAATGTCCCTTCCACATTTAATACAGAATCAAAATTGAAATAGATACCAACAACATTTTACCAGGTAAGAATTCCAAATTACTTGTAACACAACATCCAAGCAGAACTTATTGCCAGATGCTGGGATAATCTTCACCACGATCATATGCCATACAGTATTCTCATACTATCAAGCTCTACAGAGATGGCACACTAACAATAATAACTTAAAAGCATGTTAAAATAGAAATCAAATTTTCAATAAAAATGGTAAGGATAAAACACTTTTAAAATACTTTGCCAATAAGCCAATAACTTCCTCCAAACACTTCCCTTATTAAAAATAAAACAAGGATATCTGATGGAATTATCTACAAAATGAGCTATCAAAGTAGTATTACTAAAATGCATACAAAAAATAGAATTACACTCTCTCAGAATATCCAAACATCTCCCAAATAATGGCAGTTTGAAACGCCTTCTTTGTAAATCAAATGTACTAAAAATTTCATTGATGTACTCAATGCTTTTTACTTTATAATCCTTTGTTGTAGTACACTGTATCAATGGGTTGAGGTAATTTCTTTATTTTCTCCTGTAAAAACAGAGAAAAAACAACTTTTAAAATATATATGAGCACTAAACAAATTTAATTTGCCAAAATAAAAGGAAAATTATTTCCTTTCATACTATCTAATATTAAATTTAATTTAGATTCTGACTAGTCATGGCTATTGCTACCAGGGTATACCAATAAATGATAAGAAATGCAGAAAAATATAAGGATATACTCAAGCAGATTCAGAAAAAAAATATAGAAATATAATCTGCGACCAATGATAAGTTGATATTGGAAAGTTATGAGAGTAATCTCTCACTTCAGGAATAATCCTCAAAATTATTAATGAAAATGTTACATTCTGTACAACATATTTCCTCCTGTATATTGACCCTTTCTACTTATATCTACTTTCCTAGGTATACTTGAACATATTTTCTCAGCACCTGAAGATGCAAGCATACCTGAAAACTGGTCACACATTAAAGTTTCTGTGGAATATTACGAAGTATTTATATTTAATAATGTCTTTTCATTAAATCAAGCCCTCCACCACTCACTTCATTACACAGTGGTACCTTGGCTAACGACAGCCTTAGTTAACGACGTACTTGGTTAATGACAAATAGCCGTGATAAAAAAAATGTCTTGTGTAACGATGCAGGCTTTGGTTTACAACACCTTCTGCTGAAGATTGACCATTAAAAACTAATGGTTCTGGAAAATTGTGCCTTGGTGAAGCCTTAATTATATCACAGGAACTGTAGTTTCTGACATGAAACTTGAGCTAAAAAGCAAATACTTGCATTCCTTTCTTACAATCGATCCTTCATTATAATCCATTCAATTTAAATCTATAGGCTTACACTTTCCATACATAACATTCCTTGAAAATGAACTGAATGTAATTATTATTCATATTTTTATCACAGTTTATCATCTGCAGGTCCATCATATAAGAAGAAAATTTCATTAGAATTATGAATCAGTAAATTAATGAAGACTTTTATGCCAGAATAAAAACTTAACTACCTTTACTTATTTAGACAAGAAAGACACGAACACTTGCACAAGGAGGACAGGTAAAAGGACAATATTTATAATTTTTAATACTTCAGAATCGACAAATGAACTAGGAAATAATTAACATATCATGTGCTTAGATTGCAAGTTTAAAGATAACAAAAACAAGTTTACAGTTCACATTCAGCATTTAGGATTCATGAGATGAAGAAAATAGGGTTGAGCATATTTTATCATCGAAGAGACTTTGGCAAAAATATATATATATATACACACATTAGCCTAAAATTCAACAATGAGAAAAAGCATGACTTTAAAAACTTTAGATTATTAAATGTCAATGTCATACAGATAATACACTTACTTTCCATGTACCTAAATGTCCCTGTTTCACCTAAGATGAATCAAAGTGTTTCCATAATAAATGAATCTGAAGTTAACTCTGAATTAATAGTTATTAATAATCAATTAAAAATGGTAAGAATTAATAATACCTTATATGAAGAGGAAGCAAAGTTCTGAGATTTACAATTTAACAGTTACCAGATGTATTTACTGCTGTATTACTTTTGAGGTCACTATTTGGTAATTTCAGTGACTTTCTTTACTAATCTCAGTTTGAATCTTTCATTTACATAGTACAATTACATATTTAGAAGCTAACAGCCTGTGTGATCAAAAAATAATAAGGCAACTGAATGAGCTTTTCAATGAATAAAGTGTTCTTCACAGTTATTTCCATGAATCATTTGTTACATTACCAATCTACAGTTTTTTCAGAGCTCCATCAGTTACAATTACATTAGTATTTATCAAATTTTATCTCCCTGCTAAGACTCGATGAATAGATCATCTACTAAAATATAGTACATATAGAGTAAATGCACAATGAATTTTACTAAGTCCCCTTCATACTGAAGAATATACTCAAGTTTTTCATAGTAATATAGTAGAATAGTATTCATTAATAAATTTAAAAAGTAAAATAAGGGAGTTATAAGTAATTTATGTTTGAATACCTGAAGTTCATCTTCAAGGCTGGAAACTTTCAGAGAAGATTTCTGAGGAAACAGTGCACAGCACATGGGTGTTGCAAATGTTAGGCAGAATCCACACAAGAAAACTTGAAGAGGTGCACTAGCCCATGGGTAGCGTGCCAATGTTCCACGTTTTTCAAGTATATTCATCAGAATTGGTGGAAACACTGGAGAGAGCCCATGATACAAATTAGTTAAATAAAAAAATATAAGAATATAAACATAAAGAAACATTTCAAAAGCTTGAATAGAAAAAATTAAGAAAATATTGCAAAAGGTTAATTGGTACAATGATAGCCACGATATGTATCACAAATGAGAGATACATATGATGATTAATACAAGCAATGAGTTTCTGAGAAATCAAACCAGTAACTACAGTGGAAATGCTCATGAATTGTATCAGTTAAATATAGCAAATAAGGAAGAACTAACCAAAGAACTCTCAAAGAGAGGCTAAATGCAGTGTTTTCAGCAAATGCAAATGCATATGACACAAATTGCTCTGTTTATAGATAGATTCTTCAATGAGCAAAGCCATTTTTTAATACTTGATTTAAAAGAAACAATTCATTTAAAAACGTTCGAAGGAAGTATACAATTTAAACTCAACTTTGTATAGATACAGTTCCTTCTTCAGAATTCAACATACAGACAAAAATACTTCAATATTTAAAACATTTCCTTTAATAACTAATAAATGTTTCCAGCTTTCAGATATTTACAGAGAAAAATATACAGAGACAAATAATTTTTGAAATTACAGGCCAAATAATGAAAAGGTTTGTTAATAACTGGCTTAATTTGTTTACAGGTCACAGTTCAATGGAATTCTTATTTCACAAAATAATCAAAAATCATTTTTAATATCTTTTCACTACATCACTTAGCCCAGATTTCTTTAATCATAAGAATACCTGACTTGACAATTTTTTGCAACTTAAGTATCCAGTTGTATCACCGATTTCCTTGATAGGAAATATTATATGATAATAAGCCTGGATCATAACAATCTGTAATAAATCTTTCATAAGATTATGATGCCCTTATGACATTGCAGATTCAAGAAATAAAAATATCATACAAAGATGAGCTGAAATAACGATTTAATAATAAAAAATATGAGGTATTATTAGTAGACAATGAAATACACATCAATGCCCAAATACAAGGGAATGCTTAGGGTTTAAAGATGCTGCACTTAAAGAAAGCAACATCTTCTATATTAGTATCTTCTAGTTAATATTAATATATTTTATGTTCTATACCTTGAAAGTTTTTACATAAAAATGACTCATTATCAATCCATATTAAGCTAGCAAAATTTTAAATTCTGATATTACGAACTGTGAAAGGATTATAAGGACTGAATATGAAAAAAAAATAGTCTGTAACAAACAAGTTTGCTTTAGATATAGACATAAGTGCTTCTGATATTTCACAACATCTTTCACTCAAAAATAGCAGAAGTTGCACTCATGCTTAAGATCCATTCAATTTCAAATGTTCATCCACCTTCTAATGTAATCCCTTTCAATTTCAGAGATTTCTTTGGAATTACCAATCCATATCCACCTTCTACCTGGGCATTTAAAGCGCAATGCACTTAAAAAGAGATTTAAAAAATCAGCACACAGAAAAGGTTACATGATATTTAGGAATTCACTTCATCATGCCATGCAGTTCTATTTGCCAAAATCTATGAATAAATAAAAATTTCATTAAAACCCATTGCATGCCCTAAAATTACATTCATGCGTTATGAAAATAAAAACATTCAGTAATCTATTATTTATGCAAAGCAAAGGCCAATACTTACGAGTTTCTTTTTATGAGAAACTGTAAAGAGGATACTGCATAAAAATCCAGAAAATCAACTATAAAAAGTGGATGATATTTAATTAATCAAAACATTGAAAAAGGAAAGAAATGTATGAAAGTAACAACTGTATGAAGTGAAATAAATTTTAACATTATGAGATGAATTCAAATTAAAAACATAATTTTTATAATAATTATAAAAAATATTACTCAGGAAAAATCTTGAACACATCTTTGGAAAAAAGAGAATGTGTGATAGACTCCAGAATATATTCAAACTAAACAACTATAACATCTACAAGGCAAAGTAATAATTATAATCCATCAAACTTTCTAGGAAATGATATCAAGCCACTTCCATAAAGCAATTTAATAAGATTTAACCCAAATGAGGGCTTTCTGAAAACACTAAAAAAGCAATGGCTAAAAGAAAATTGACCAAAATTGAGATTTTAAGCTATCACAAACAATTTCAGCCTTTGACAAAATTTTGCTATGATGGTGTGGAGCTACATGAAAACCAGGTTAAGTATTTCAATTATTCATTTTTTATAAACTCTTAACCTCCTTAAAATTACAATTTATTCAAATCAACTGATTAAAACCATTGTTGATGATTTACAAAATTAAAGTATATTTCATTCACTGATGAGAACAGAAATAAATGTTCCTTTTCAGTTATGTATCAAATAAACTCAAATAATGAATGAATTGTTTTTCTGCATAGAAAAATTTATAGGAATATAAAGAATAAGGACAATTCTTGTTTTCTTTTTAATACTTTGCTTTAATTACTTTTAATAATTTAACTAGTTGCTGCAAGATTTCCGTTTATTCAAAGTAGAATGTTTTATATATACAGTGCATGTTCCATCGATTACTTTTATTTTTATAATTTAAAGCATGAATTGTAAACATTCCATCTAATATTATTTAGATATTCTAGTATAATTAACCTGGTTCCAATGTAACCCCAGACAGAAAGCAAAGATAATGATGTAGCAAGACGGGAGGAGCATATGAGGAACTTGTCAACAGAAGCCACACATACTCCTTACCCATAGATGGCGAAGCCATTGCAATTCTTGAAAGCACAACCTGAGTAATGGCTGAATGTGCAGCTACTTTGGATTGACCCAGTCTTTCTCCTTGTTCATCAGTCACAAGGATTCCATCTTGTAGCTCTCTGTTTACACAAACAATATTTTGGACATAGTGTGAAACAGAGCATAAGATAGGTCAAGGTGTTAATTTTCCATGAAATAAAAAGGGAAAATCAACATATGAAGAATAAAGAAAGGCTACAGCACACCAATAGTTTCTGAGAAACCATTTTTCCCATAGAGAGGCAGCAAGTCTCAAACTATAATACTGTAAGAAATACTCCAGAGAATAACTTGGGATGAATATTTCAGAAAATTCTATCTAATATTTTGGTTAAGTAATTATAGTAATTTCTGGATGCCATTTAAGTTGAAATGGGAGCTTTAAAACTTATTAACCAGTTACTTATAGTTCTACAGGAGGAAACAATAATAATAGTAATAATTTTATTCCTTTCCTGAATCAAAAAACAAATCAAGATAAAATTCCATTTATAGGAATAAAGGTACTCCTTAGATAATTAATAGCATGATCAGGGGTGACTCAGCATAATTATTAATTACAATACATTTATTTGAAAAAAGCATTAAATTTGAGAATTACTGCCACTGAGAATAAAAGTACACAGAAGCACCACAATTAATCAACACCAAGATAAAATAAAGCAAGGAAACCTAAGAAATGATATTAAGTGACGAGAGTTCCTCACAGAAAGACACCAACATAAAAAATTAGCTAGACAAAAGAAACATTTATTAATCAGTATATCTGAAAAAATGTGCTTACACAAACACCTGAATAACAATAATTTCTTAAATAAACTATTATTATGCATGCTATAAAAAAAAGAAGATTAAGATTCACCACAAACTTTCAAAACTGTTTACTTTTACACCACCACCACTCAGTGAAATCAAACCTTGTGATTCACCCACTTAATTATTACACAGAAAAAAAATACATTTTTTTAATGTAACATATTCAAAGACCATGTTTATAAAACTAAAAATATAACAACAGACCTGTAATTGAACTTTAAATGGCAATTAAAGTATAAACATCATACCTAAAATCTAATTATTATAGAATCCTCCAAATTGAAACAGGCAGGTAGGTGCAACAGAACAAAATTTCCTTAATAACCAATCATGGAATTAAAGGTAACTGAATTATTTTAGATATGGTTATTTACATAATTTGAGAAGGCTATGGAAAAAACCTGCTCACTGAGCTCAGAAAATTCTCACAAATGTAACACATCTTATATTTAAAAAAATTCCCTACATTACTTAAACGTGAAGTTTAACTCTTGATAATAGATACACAAATAAAAGCCTACCTTTGAAGTAAGGGGATAATTAGAGTTAAAATATTATGCATACATAGTTTATAACCATAATCGAAGTTTACAGAGCACTTCATTGAAGAAACAAAAAAGATAATTGATGAAATACAGATAACCTGGAAAAAAATATATTAATAAGATAATAGTCCACTTTGAATAACTCTACAAGTAACGTCCAGGGGAAGTACCTCTACCCTAAAAATAACTTCAGTTAGATTCTGTAATATGATGAATTAGAAATTTTTACACCAACAATAAAATCATACCCATTCCTGGAGAAGCCATTAAAATTCTACTAAGAGTGACACTAGCAATGCCAGTTCGGGCTGCTACTTTAGATTCACCAATCTTATTGCCATTTTCATCAGTAACAGGAACTCCCTCTTGCAATTCTCTGAAAACATAATAAAATTTCTATACTTATGGATTTAACACTATGTAAGGTAAAAATAAACTTATAAATAGAAAATAATTATGTAAATTGTCACAAAGAATACCATATTTTTCCAATCGATAATGCACATATTATCTACAAAAGAAGATCAGCCAATGCAAAGGAAATTTTGGTGCACATTATTCTATAGAAAAACATTATGAACGTTATTTTGGCAAACATTTCATTTTTCTTTCTTTAACCACAAATAATTAGTGGTACAAATACAGAATTAGTATAGGGAGAATAACACAATAACCTGGAATCATTTATTATATCATTCAATTTTTATCCTCAAAAGTAAAAAAGATTTAGATTCCTCAAACATTGAAACCAGCACAAATAATAATTTCAATGATAAAAAAATTTCAAGATGTTACCTCAAACATAATTCATTTGTCAAAAGACATCCTTTTACAGAAAAGGAGCACACAATCTATTTACAAATTTTCATGGGATTACATGTTATGAATTATATAACATCTATTAAGTAGGCATTTTCTATACATTTAGTAAGTAATAAAATGTAGAAGGTATTCTTAAGGTGCATCCTATCAATGGAAAAATATAGTATATTTCATAAAAGAATAAATAATTATAATAATGTACATCATGAAAGGATTCGAGCAAAGAAAACCAACATGAGTACCAGACTTTTTTCTTGAGAACCAGATTTACAACCCATTTTTGTCAACTCTGAGAAACTTAAAACTGTAGGAATTATTTACACTAAAGATTTAAGTAGTTTCATTTAGATTTTGAGAAATATAAGTTGATTAAAAATTCACTAGTTCAAGAAGTAAACCGGAAATTATACAGCAATGTCACACCAAAATACTAGCATGCTCACCCCAAAAGGGAATAGGGTAACTGTTATGTATTGTGTACAAGAGCATTCAATCTGAGTTAGAAAAGAAACAAGAATTCTGAAATCTCATCTCTCTTCGATATATGTATGTACTTGAGGAAACACTTCATTCTAAGAATGAATTTCAGCTGGTGCATAATATTGTACTTAACTTAGCTTCATGGATTCCATGATACATCCATTTGGCTAGAAGGTTCTAGATTTGTCTCCTTAGTAATCACAAACCAAAAATTTTAATTTGAGTATATTGTTTCTGTATATGTTAATGACTTATGTAAATGTTAATTTAATGGTAATTAATTTATAACAGCATTTCCTTACACCATTGCAGAGTGTTACAAAGAACTAGAGTGAAGAAGTATTGGAGTTAAAATACAAGATTTAGATTAAGAAAATGGTTTGTCACCACAAAAGGATGCCAAAACAGAGTTAGTTGGAAAAGCAAACTCATTTTGAGACATTTACCACTGATGTATGTACATCAAGTTATTTAATAGAAATAACCCAACTCAAACAAATATTAATGGGGAAGTTACAAAAGTTACAAAATGATCACTTGAGGATAACTAAAAACCTGAACTACATCATTTGGTTACAAATAGGTAAAAGGTAAATTCAACTTAAATGACAACATATAATCACAACCACAACAATTTGAGGAGACAACTGTTTTAACAAGCCACTCATGCTCCCCACATTGCTAGAGGATAACTGGAAAGTATCAAAGCACCATTGGAAATTTTCAATTTTACAATTGTGATTGTTTCCATAAGCATATCAAACATTTCATTGTATGAAATTTATGAGTGGATTTACAATTTGGAAAAGAAAATTTACTTGGTAAATGGTACATTAAAATTTATGATGAAGAATAAAATGGGTTCTAAGGACCACAAAATTAGGTCTAACTAAACAAATCACAGGCTTATATAATCCATTCTCACTCTGAAAAACCTTTACATGAGCATATGAAACAAAAATCTATTAATTTCAAAAATATCTTAGACAAACCCAAAGGATAAATTTAGATGATGTCTGATTCGACTCCTGGTATTGTTAGACCTTTTTTTATCTCTGTTGTATCTTTTTTTATTTCTGGAGCATGCACTAATAAGTGCAAACTTACATTTAATAATTTTGATCTACCATTGTATTTTCATGTTATAGTATACATTTTTAGGAAATATTTCCCATGACATGTTACTGCAGGTGACTTACTTCATTCTCATCATAGGAATGTTGACACAGTTAGCTGCTGCAACAGCTGCAAATGGTACCCATCTTCCAATCAAAGGAGGTGCTTTCTATTAAAAAAATACAAATATATTCATGAGCTCCTATCTCATAAGGCAAATATTGAATTTGCCAGTGCACATTATATAAGACAATATAATTCCCAAAAGTAAAATAACACCCCTGTAGTTATCAGATATGCTCTCCATAAAAAAATGTACAAAAATGCTTTAAATGCTAGTATGCCAAAGAGAGCAAATTGAATGTACATTTGGCAATGGAAATGCCTCAGAAACTGCATAGCAGAAGATTTTCTTATTCATTCATCTGAAAAAATTTCTTTTCCAGATAAATTTGTTGCATTGCATATAAAACCACTACAGTGATTAGTGCATTATTATGTACAATATAAGTGCGTTACAATGGAATCATAAATTTTATTAAATTCACATTATCTGTGCAGAACCATTACTTCAAAGTAATTTTATCAATACCTATTATTTAGTGGGTACACATTCTTAACCAAAATAATAAGGTGCTTATAAACAAAAGACACTGCTACCATTTCCTGAATATACAAGCACAGGAAAATTATTTCAAGAAATACTAATTTCATAAGAAAAAAGATAATAATTATTATTACTATGCAATGTTTTTGAAATTAAATATTTAGCATATCTGAGGAATATTATACCAACATTAAGTAACATTAGCAAGTAACATTCACAAAAACAAATAAACCCAAAAACAAAAGGTCTTTTGGAACAATTTGTGCCATAAAAGTTTTTAAATTATCCATTCCTAGTAAATATAAAATAGCTGGCTAATTTAATACATTGCCCAGATATATTTTGAATCCAAAGTCCAAAAACTAAATCTTACGTACATAAATGTGAATGAGTAATCTGAGTGAAAATCATGCACCGCCAATAGGACAGCATATTTTCTGAATCTTCATGTAAGAGGAGCATTAGTAGTCTCATCTAAAGCAAACATAATTACCAATGAATTAAAATTGGATTGTGATTCCATAAACCTTGTAATTAAATCCAAGCTTACCAAATTTCTGATAAGAGTTCACAAGAAAAGTAATTGTTTGTACAAGACATGGCTCAGTGAAACTGTCCTTGAAAATTTATGATAGGGGTTTGAAATGATAAGATGTGATTTTTTTCTGAAGAAAAATTTTTACCACTACTTCTAACTTTGAAGCAGCAGTGTTTCAGCAAAATTACAGTTCATACAACCAATTACCCTAAGTAATGTATACTTTGTTAAATGATAAACTGGTGACACATTTAAATATATGCATATGTGAAGAAATCGAACCAAATATTCCATTATTTATGAATAACAGAGAATTTACCTTTACTAAGCTGTTAAGACCAAGTGCTGTAACAAGTGCTCCACCTGTAGCAAGGACATAAGAAGTCCCCAGAGTCCTAAAAAATAGTTACAATAATGACTTTGTTAGATTATTCTATCTCGCTAGAGCAATATAGACAAATATCCTAAATTAAACAGTGACAGAACTTCAAATGGTCCCTAATCCATATTGGTAGGCGCCATAGTACTTTTAATATCTACAAGTTTCAAGGGAAGTGGGAGTCTGAGACGAATTCATTAACATAAATATTATAAGATGAAGGATTATTAACAGACATCATAGTCTTGAGATTTTAATCTAAAATGTAAAAATAACTTACGACACAGGGATCGGTGAATCGCCGCTTCTGTTGGTATAGTTCACTAATGCATTAAAGGACTGGTTAATCCATTGCCAGAATACAACTGCAGGTGTGGTTCTGGAAGTTCGAAGTTTTATAGAGTTTAAGTAACACTAAATTTGAAAGTACAGCACCATAAACAACTTTCAATGAAAGAATACTGGAAAATTCTAATATATAAGGCAAATATAAGACAATACTAACTTATAAAAAGTCATCATGCAGCCAGTAATGGTCATATTCATCGGCACTTGAGCAGACATCCTTCCCAAAATGAACATTTTCTCTCCGGTATCTGGATGGTACGCGGAATCGTATAAATGTTTTGCTTTCCATATGTCATCTTCGGTTATATCAGGAAGGTCTTCACCAGCTCTGAAAAGAAGGGATATCAATTTTTTTGTTCCTTCTCACAACAGAAAAACAACTTCCGATGTTCATTACCTGTATGATTTGACGATCGTCCTCGCTCTTTCTAATTCACTTGGAGAGACAAGCAGATTTAATGGATTCGTGATAGTAAAAAAATGTTTTGCTCTTCCTGAGTATGTACTTTGATCCCATCTAGGTTCATCAAGATTGATTCTAGGGAGAGTAGTCATTTTAAATAATTAAACCTCTTGACAAGAGCGTCCAACCTCCTGCCTCTTCCCTTGAGAACTCTCCCCAATCCTCACCTTCCCTTCCCGTTTAATTCCTCTGCGCCGTCTGCGCCCCTCTGAATTTAGAGCAGCGCGAGCAGCAAGAGGGTTTTCGATTATCGTTTGTTGTTTACGTCCTTTACGTCACTGCATGGAATTGAGAAAAACTGTGGGTTATTGCCTCACTACGAGGATAAAAGGTTTAGGGTCAGTTTGATAAATGAAATTTTTATTATTCAGCAGTAGCATCTTATGGTGATGTTTGTAACACGTCTACTGTGTATAAGACAACTATAGTCTTGCAGACATCTGATTAAAGATAACTTCAATTAAAATATCGAATGGCAAGATAAATAATGGCTTTCAAGAGGGTCTTCTTTTATGTCTAAAAGAACGATATAAAATCTAGAGAGAACGTTTCGCATAATTCGGAGATAAGGCGAAATCAACTGGCATTAAATCAACGTGGTCAATTTAACAAAAATGCTCTTAAAATTAATATGGTCAAGCGTGACTTCGAAGAACTTCACGCTCATTTTAAAAGAAAGAGATTTAAAAAAATATGAATGCTCGTAATTCTTACCCTGCTTCATGCAAGTTGTTTCCTTGCAAAAATAAATAAACTTGTTAATGATACTGATCTTCTTTCCACTGCATTGGTTAATTTCACCTCATTTTGGCATATCACAATATCATCAACTTATTGTCGTTAAATGGTAAGGTCATCATGTTCAAACTGTATAAATATGCAACGAAAACCTACTTTCACATTTGCATTAACACCAGCATTTGGAATCCTTTCACATTGGAATATAACGATTTAAAAATAAACAACCGTAATTACTTTTCTGGCATCGCACAGCATTCTTATCGATACTGTTGAAAGATTATTTCAATTACTCTGGTTAAACGTCTTAAACTCAAGTTTTCAATCTGTTGAAAGGATTACAAAGTTTGCAGTCAACATTTTGACTGTTCTAAATATTGGATTATAATCGCCGAAAATTCTTCTTTCTTTCATGCGTAGCTACTAATTTTCTTCGTTAAATACTTAAGACAAGGGCAGGGAACCTTTTCCTCCTAAAAATTTGCATAGAGTACGTTTGGGTTGCATAAAAAACCATTATAATGCATATTTATCAATATCGTTTTAATGATTTTCGTTAAGTTATTACTACTAGAAACGCAAGGGAACATAGTTTGTACGGCCCATAGTTTCAATCAAAGAGACTGTAAGTTAGTACTAGTGGTACTAGTCTCTGGGCCCCAAACTTAAGGCTCATGGCTCACAAATAAATTGGATATTATACTCTGGACATCTTTAAGACAATGCTCCTTTTAAGTCACGTCCCAGCATATTGGAATAGTAATTCCTCCTTCTCAAGTCGACACCACGATACCTTACCATCATTTCCATTGCCTAACAGCGCTACCAACTCTACTACTCTTACATTTCAGTTTCTCTGTAGCAATTATTGTTTTAATGGTTTTCATAGTTGAGTTTGTTTTTACTATTAGCATAATTCTTTTCTAATGGAAAAATGTATCTTAATAGACCTTTGTGGCTCATTTTTGGTAAACATCTATCGACTTAAGTAACTAAATCGGTTTATAACTTCACCATGCTAAATACTTAATTTTCACTTATTCTGGAACCTTTGGAAATCGATCTGGAATTTGCAACTCTATTTACTTTTCGTTCCAACCGTGGCATCTAAATGTTACTGACGCGAACGTGCTTGCATGAAAATATTTTATAGTATATCTTAAACTTTGTAAGTTGCCTATGTTTGTTTTCCGATTGAATCGAGATATCGTCAACTTGTTCATAGAGTAAAGTTGACGTGTTGTGCACATGAGTTGGAAGTTCTTCACTGTGGGAAGCTTTATTTATCCAAATGTTTGATATGTTAGGATCTAAGATGTAGCCTATGAAGCATTCATTATAATGTAATTCTATAAAAAATGTTGAAGGAAATTTGTGATGATATCAAGACTGCAATAGAGCTTGGAAGAACTGATATCATCCGTACTTTACTGGAAGCGTGCGACAAGTGTGAGTGTTTTGAATATGTTATTTTTAATTTGCGTTCTTTCTTTGTAAGTAAAAATTGTGCATTTTCAAAATTTACAGGTGAAGTTGAGAAAGAATCTGGTTTAACTAAGGAGAGTGTTTTAAACAGACCTCTCTTAGAGGATGGTACATTTTTGTACTTTGCAACCAAGGTAAATTTACTCCTTAGAATAAATCAATCGCCTCAAAGTAGTGGTGTCATTGACTTTCTCTTGGTGTGCCAATACAGTACATTTACAAAGAAAATTGCGTTTACTTCACTAATTTAAGAAGTGGAAACTTGGGGTTACCTTTCCTGTGGCAGAAGATGCTAGTGTGGTAGCCGGTTAAAGCTAACGTTAAATTGTTCATATACCAGGTTATTTTCAAAAATTCTGATGATTTCAGTTGAATCAAGGAGATGTTGTTAGGACCCTTCTTTCGTGCGGTGCAGACCCTGGTGTTCAAAATGAAAACGGACAAAATGCTATCGACATTATCTCCTCGGAAAATATGCGAAGGATATACGTGGATGAATTGCTCAGAGCAACTGCTTGTTCCGAGTAAGCGACTTCTTTCTAATATAAATTAAAATTACGATTATTTGTTTGTTGTTAAATTATCATCGTTGATTTTTTTAGAGTTGGGCGTGTCTGTCAACTGAATGCAGCTGGTATTTATATTAATTCAGTAGACAGTGAAGAAAGTAAAAACACTCCACTTCATTGGGCTGCTTGTTTAGGAAATAAAGATATTGTGTCGTGTCTTATTGGTAAGATATTTTCAGATAATTTAGAAGTGCAAATGAGTGTAATTGAAGTGTATCGGGATTGATAGATTTCCTTCAGACAGGGGTGCAGATATAAATGCTATGAATGCTTCTGGTGCTACACCGCTTCATGATGCTGTAGCTCGTGGAAATCCAGAGATTGTGGAGGAACTTCTTCAAACTGGTGCCAATCCTTTGATCCAAGCTCTGAAAGGGTATGAATAATCATTTTTTGCCACCTGAAAACATATTACCTTACTCTGCCATTTTATGTCTGTATCCTTCTAAGATATTTGTTTCAACTGCCTACTGCTTTAGATAATTTCAGTCCATCTTATAGAGTTTAGAGTTGGATTTTTAAATATTCATTCCTTGTTGATGAAGTTATTGTTCCTTGCAATTGAAGTAACTTTCCAAACTCTAAATGTTTTAATTGAAAGCTAAACTTAAGTCGTAGTTTCATCTTGCTGCAGTTAGAGAAGGGACTGATAAAATAAATCAGTGTAATAAATAGTTCTGTGGTGAAGTAAATTGAGGAATGTAGCATTTTTCTTCTTTTCTTGGTATTTAAAAGTTAAATGTCTGAAAATTGAACATACCCATTCAAAGAAAAGTCGGAGATAACATAAAGACGCCTTTGTTTATATGACAATATATTGTATTTACTAATGATGCAGGTAGTATTTCTCAAGTGTTTGTAGTGAAAGGTACATAATTTTTTTCAGAAAATTTGCTGGAAAAACACCTCTGGATTTGGCGCAAGGTAAACCTGAACTGATGGCTCTGATGGAGCGTTTTACTTCCCACCTTGTAAATGGCCAGAGTTCTAATCACTCTACTGTTCACAAGAGGAGTACATCAGTGGACTCCTATGGAAACATTAGGCGTGATTTGCAGCAAGACACTGTTGGAGCCTTAGTCCATTCTTCAGAAAGGAGACTGTCTCGATCAACTAGCCATAATTATTCACCATCACCATCTGTTGCACCGCCAACTTATAATTCACAAAATTCCTTTGAATTAAGCCCATGGATTGACCAGGTGATGGTCAGTGTTTGTACATACTTAGCTCTGTAGTTGCATTTGAGGATTTCTACTTTATATATAGCCTGTGTCTTTGGTTAACCTTTGTAAATGTATGGTGTTTGTTATAATTTGGAAAAATTCTTTAATTCTAGCACTTATTTAAGAACATTTACATGTGCTTTTCAATATAATGTAATAAGAAAAAAGTTTAGGCTCTTGGGGTTTAAGATAGAGAGTTAAATTTAATAAGAAATGATCATTGTAATAATAATAATGAAGTATAAGAAGAATAAGATCATTAAAAATACAGTACAATTATGGTGATTTTTTAGAGAAGCCTTCTTGAAATCAAACAGGAACTGTTTGTATTCACAAAAAGTAGTTACGTAAATCATTATGCAGTAGTTGCCATGAAAAAGTACTTTTGATTCTAAATTTTTTGTTGTTAGACAAGTATTTAAGTTTTTAAGGCACTTATCTTTAGCTTATTTAAAAAAAATTTGCTTGAGTAATACAGTACAGGTGAAATTTAAATGGATGAGTGAAGTTTTGTATGAAATGGGAGGAAGATAAAGTCTGTTGAATCTTGTATTCACTAGTATTTTAATCTGCTTTACTTTTCAGGTCATAGAAAATCTAGTACGAACTCATATGAGCACACCAGTGAGGCCTTTGGTAACCCAAGGCTGCTGCCATCTTTTGTGGCCTCAACCTCAGCGTATTGTTGAATTGGATGGGGGTATGGAATTTTATCCAGGAAAGGAGCTTCACATATCTATACTTCAAGGAAATGTCTCCATGCATCGGTAATTAATTTCAAGTTTAGACACAATAATATTTAAACACACAAGCATGTCTGTTTTTGGTTACCTGGGTATCTGTCACCTCAGATGTAGATATTATTAATGTACTTTTCTAATGAAAAAGAATAAGACAACACTTATACTCGTTACCACAGAATATTTAATAAAACTACCTAGGTTTCAATGTGTTGCGTCTTCGTCAGGTACAGGAAACAGAGCAAATTCACACTATATAGGAAGAAGAGCAATGAGGGGAAAGCAAGGGAAGGGGTGGGGGAAGTGGGGGTTGGGGTTAGACAGATTTACAAAAATGCAACAAAGTTTTCACCGTAGAAGTAAGGATAGGGGAAGTGAAAGGGTACAGGTTCTCGTTTATGATTCCCCGTGGACTCACGCCATTACCCCACCCATGAATTTGCCTGATTCCACTCCCTCATCAATAGACTTCTTCAGATTCCCCTTTCCCAAGACAACTACCAGAGGGAAGTCTCCACAATTAAGCACATCGCCACTGTGAACGGTTTTCCCCACAAGATCATTGACCAAATGATCAAGAAGAAAAAGAGAAGGATGTGCTGCAGCTGCATCTATAAAACAAAAGGCGAGGACATGACCCCAAAATGGTGCCCTCTCAGATACCTGGGAAGGGCTAGCGCAGCAGTGGTGCGGAGCTTCCCTAAAGAAGACCACCTAAGGACAGTGTTCAGACCTTCCTGGAAGCTGGGAGACCTCCTAAGGAATGGAAAAGACCCATGGAATCCTGAGGAAAGAAGTGGCATCTACCGCCCTTAGCTGCGACAACTGTCCGGGGGTCTATGTTGGACAGTCTGGAAGATCGTTTGCGGTCCAAAGAAAGGAACATGCCAATGCCTTCCGACTAAATAATCCTGGGGCTTCCCAAATGGCAAAGCATCTCTTGCAGGAAGACCACGGGAGTTCTTTTAAAATGGAATTCCTCCATTTCATGGACAAAGGGCAAACGATGAACCGCTATGAAGATTTAGATATCCTTAAAACGCTTGGGAATCCTTTGTCAATGATCATAAATGAGAACCTGTACCCCTTCACTTTCCCTATCCTTTCTCTTATGGTGAAAACTTTCTCGCATTTTTGTAACTCTCTCTAACCCTCCCCCTTCCCCCACCCACTCCTTTGCTTTCCCCTCATTGCTCCTCTTCCTATATATTGTGAATTTGCTCGGTTTCCTGTACCTGACAATGACGCGACACATTGAAACCTAGGTCGTTTTATTAAATATCCTGTGGTAACGACTATAAGTGTTGTCTTATTCTTTTCATCATGAATAGCTACCACAAAGTTGATGCAGAATTAGTGGATTTTGGTACTTTTCTAAGTTTTTCTGTTTGTTTATATTTCTGTCTGCCTCTGTATCTAAATATGTAGACAATTCCACCTAGACTGGGAATGGTAAATGTGGCATGCATCACCAAAGTTGCCTGCAAAAGAATTATATTGGCATGCAGAGCTATAATGCTGGTATCTTTGGGATACACTTTTCAAGTAAAACATTTAAACTCTAAAACAAGTTCGATAAAGCCTTTTTAAGATGCTTTACAGGAGACTAGCGGGAAACCGTGTTATAAGCAGGATAGTGTTTTGACAGGTTTATGCAAAAATAATCAAAAAAGTTTGAGAAAAATAAGAAAAGAAAGCAGGAGATTGATATTGACTCTTAATGTATGTCATTTTAAAGGCAAATAAATGCTTTCTCGAATGATGTATAACGTGTTCCATTATGAAGGCAGATCATCATTGGGTAATGCGTCAAAGTTCAGGTTTATACTATTCTCAAACTGACAGTAGAGTCTGAAAACTATTGTGTTATACTGGTTGCCTTCTTGTCTTATTTTTGAAGAATTTTGAATTTTTGAACAAAGAGAGTGTCATCCTTTGTTACTTCATATTTTTTTCATTTTTTACTCCAATGAGCTGTATACTTTCTCTCTTTTCACTCTCTTTTACCAGTTGAATAATTAGGGAAGAATTATGAATTTTTTTTTTTTACAAAACTGGTGCGAAGCTGTCATAATAATAATAATAATGTCTTTATTCTGGCGAATTTTGGTCTATTGAGACCATTCTTACAATTAACCTAGACGAACACAAACAACCATACCCTAACCAGGATTCAAACCCGGGACCTCGGCAGTGCTAGGCTAGCATGCTAACCACTACGCCACCGAGGCCAGCAAAAGAGAACAAACTTTCAAAGACTTTGCTCAGCAGCTCTTAAAACTCCAAATTGCCACTTTGGTTTGTTGGATTCGTTTACAATTTAAGATTGCAATGAAAGGAAATGTCACTAAGCAACTTTTTATTATTGTAAACAATCTAAGTCAATCAAAGGAGGCAGAGGATTGGCCATAGTGGGCTGCAGTGCATCTGAGGATGAGAATTATCCACCTTCGGAACAGTTAGCAAAGTGTCTGTAGCATTATTTTTACCTTGTATTTTGTGGAAGGGAACAGGACTGTGCGTAAACCACGTGTTACGTGAGATAGCATCTTAAGCAGGAGCATTTTAAACTGGTTTTACTGTAAATGTATATTCCATTAACTAAAAATTGTATTTCTTGTATGATGATTGCTTAAGCCATCATTAATGTAATAGCATGCATCAGTACATCCTTGTTATTCTATTGATTTCTGTCAAAATTTTCACACTTGACCTCAGCTATGTAGGAAAAAATGCTGTTCAAGTTTAATACATCTTTAATATTTTTTATCATTTTAATCAGTATCATTATAATTATTATACTGAACACTGCTACCTGGTTTTAAGCTATCTGTGTGTTAAATGTAAATGACAACTTAAATAATAGTGTTGGGTTCCACTCTTGGTTGTTTGGTATGCTGACTTTAGAAGTGTATGGGTTAATCCTCATCTTCTGGAAGTATTATGTTTTACTAAGACAAATGAAATTGAGGCCATACCATTAGAAGGATAATTTATTAAAAATTCTTATTTTGGTTGCAGAAACAGTTGCAGGTTCTTCTTTTTTATAAAAAAAATGCTTAGATTAGTTTAAAAAGCATGGAACATTTGTGTTTTTGATGTTTGGTCCCCTTTGATAACCTGTTCAATTATTGAAGCTGAGATCATGCAGTGAAGGCAAAAAAAGAGTTTAAGGGAGTTAAAAGTGACTTTGTAGTTTGTTACTTTTTAAATTATTTCTGCTAAATTGAAGTAATATCTTAGAAATAATAAAGTATAAGGTTCCACATTAAATCTTACCTCTTGCTCTAAATAGCTCTCTATTACTATATATGTGTTTATAAATTTTTGTCTAAGTGGACATATTTTAATTTAATTGTGTTTGGTAATTTTTATGATTTTTGAATTAGTCGAAAATTCATCTATGCCTTTTTTTAATCTGCAGTATTCTCGATGTGTGGGATGTAAGCCGCCCATCCCTCCTAGCTCTTGGTCATGATGTTAAAATAGGAGATGTTCAGCCATCATGTGGTCGTTGGACACCTTGTCAAGTTGAATGCACTGTTAATGATGCGTTATTTACTGCTTCAGATGCTTACCAAATTCACATTAGTTCTCAGAAGGTAATTTTTATTTGTAGTGTGTTATCACCTTAAGAGATATTTATATACAAGTAAGAATATAGCCCCCAGATAGCCAAGTGAGTAATGTAATTCACAGTTGCTGGCGATGTTTTGTGGAAATACATCATGATGAGAGTGAGAATAGTTGTACTTTTTCCACAATATATTATGGAAAATTATATATATTGTGGAAAAGTACAACTATTCTCACTCTCATCAAGTGAGTAATGCTTTTGCCTTTCGTGTAATTGGTCTTATGTTTGATTCCTTGTAAGGGCTACAATGTATACCTAGCAACAGCAGCTACCGTGCTTTGTATATATTTGTTCCTATTTTCTCATGTTACTATGCTGTGAAATTACTACCTTAATATATCACATAATCAAGTTTTAGTCGTACTTCATGCTATAATTGGTGAACATTCTTGTTTTTGTTTTTATCAGAAGCTTATTATAATTGTTATTATACTTCATTTGAATTTTATCGTACCTTTGTTTTTATTAAAGTGGAATTCTATGAATATTATATATGAATTATATATATGATAAGTAGAAGAATATTTTACTGTCTATCAAATTACTGTAGTATCCTGAATTTGATGATATTTTACTAAAGATGATTGAAATTTCAAACAGGTGAGAATGTCTGCTTCAAGCTTAGCAGGACTGCATTATGCCATATGTACATTTGTACAGTTGTTGAGACTATCTCAGCAAGGAGAAATCTCTGATCAAAGCAATGAGAAGCCCACAGATTCAGAACAAACAGGTGAAGGAGGAGATATAACTAGAGGAGCAGCACCTGGTCTTCAATCAATGCTCATTCAAGACTGGCCAACTCTTTGTCATAGGGGAGTTTTGCTCGACATTTCTCCCCGTGGCCGAATTCCTACAATGGTTTGTTACCAATTCTCATTATCAGTTATACTGCTGCAGTTTTTGTTGCCAACAATGTATGATGTTAATGTGACTTAATAAGAAAATGAGAATTCATTGTCTTGAAAAGAATGTAAACTCTAATTTTATGCTGGAAAGAGAATTTTTTTAGAGCATGTAACTGTTTAAGTAATTTGGAAAATTTAAGTTCAAGTGATATATTTTTATTTTCCTGAAAATTGTTTTCAGTATGATTTTCCTAACCAGCCATTCTTTTACCCTCCATAGTAAAGATAATTTTGTCAACATTCTCCAGCTATAACCAGAAATTGCCAATTTATAACTAGAGGGACTAGACAGTCATTTTCAGAACATGTCAATAAACAAAGGATTCAATTGTATTTGTATGTAAATCTTATAATGTAATTTATTAATAATAATATCAATTTAATTATTCAAATTTAAAGCTGAATTGGTTATGAGATAAGTGATGAAAAAGTTGTAGTTAAATATCTGCAAAATAGATTAATTGAACAATCATCTGAATTTTGTAAATTTTCTGTCATAAATTTTTATTCCTTGCTTTGCTCACTGAATTGCTTACAGTGAATAACTTAATAATCAAGTTGAGCGTAGTAAATAATTTGCAAATTTTTTAATTAACAGTTTAAAGATTGTTATTTTGTGGTGAAATATATCTTTTGACCTTTGCTAAATGATAAATCAGCTAACTTCAATTGCCAATAAGTTATATTGCAAGAACTCACCTGTTTTCATCCTTTTAATCTGCAATTTGAAAGTACTTATCCTTGCTGTAATTACACAGTCCTATTGAGCCAAGTTTTCTTATCATGCAAACTATTGTAACATACACATATATGTGTTTACTTTTTCCAGGATTATTTATTTCATATGATAGACTTATGGTCATCTATGAAAGTTAGTCACTTGCATTTGTACACTAGGTTGATGCCAAGCTCTGAATGGCAACTATGCTACTCAAGAAGGTAATTTGATGTATTTTGTTTTACTCTACATTTACTGAAGGTAATAATTCAAATTTTAAATTCATCGTTGTTAATTGTTCTTTACAGTGAAATGGTTACAATTGATCGATACTGCCAGGATCATTTTGTTGAACTCATACCAGTTCTGGAAGTAGATGCCCACCTATGTTATGAAGAGCTTTCTGACATGTGGCCCTCATTTCAGGAAATCCTTTCCACTTTTCCAACTCTCAGGTAAGGTCCTTGTATTGTATTTTGAATTTTGGTGCAAATTAGGATCTGATAGAGAAAATTTTCATTAATCAGTGTTAAAGGTAACATTAACTCTTTTAAAGACCATACCTTACACAACACTAAGTGCTTGGACAGCCAGTCAATGTTTATTTAATTGCTACCCTACTGATTTTTCCAGCATTGTTGAGGAATTTGAAAGCCTTAATTTTTACAGTGCATTCTATTTATGTTCGTAAATGCTTTAATGTGAGTTATACAGATTGCTTTGTTGTTTAACAATTGAAAATCATAAATTCGTATTTTATAAATTTCCATAGCAAACATGGCACAGTTCCATAATCTGCTGTAGCAATATTCTTACTTCCCAAAAATAATTGGAGAAAACTATATTGAAAGAGAAGTAAAAGTAAATCTAAATGGCTTAACATTTTTAGGGATATGGTTTTAAAGAACTGTATGGGTCATCAGATCTGTTGGTGAATTTCATTGGGATCATGCAAAGAACTCATGCACGTTTTTGAAGAAGTTATGTTTCAGAATTTACTTTAGTGTATATAGTTTGAATTTGCATGCAGTTGTTAGCTAGTAATGTTGAGTGTTAAAAGAATACTAAAATATTCAGCATCATATAACTAAAATTTTTTGCTTTTTGTTATTGTGCTTAAAATTTCCTGAAAAGTAGTCAAAAACTTTGCATTTGTTACTCCTAAAGCTTGATTTGCTTTAATTCTTTTAAAGGTATGTCCACGTTGGACCAAGACTTAGTAGTCTTTTGGTTGAGCCTGCTAGAGCAGGATTCTGCTCTGGTCGTCAAGGAAGAGAAGATACATCGCAGGATGGAGAAGATGATGATGCAGATGGTGGCTTTGGTGGTTTACAAGAATTATGGCATTTACTCTCACTGCCTCATTCAGTCACATTAATGATCTGTGGTAATGCCTTGCACTATCAACCTCGGCCACCAATTCTACCTCCTAATGTTGTTGTTGTGGAGTATGGATTTCAGGTATTTATTAAGAACAGTATAGTGGTATTAGTTATGCATGCTGTAAAAGTTTTATCTTCATCAACTCCAGCTTAATTTCATTTTTGCAAAACTTTCATTATGTAATTATGCACATTAGAAACTTCCCATTCAGGATTATCTAGCTAATGGTATGTTATGTTTGCAGTACTCCTTTCTTTTCTATCCATACTTACATGATACAGCTTAGTCATACTTATTAATTTTTCTCCTTTTATTTCCTTTTAAACAACTAGTCCATCTTTTCTATAAAGGTTGTCATTTCCTAATTTTAACCAGATTTTTCTGCAGGCTTCCATTTGGTATTTTTTCATTACCTAGGCATATCTGATTTGGAATCCTCCTTATGTTCTTTAAACTCACTTCTCTTGTAATCTAACCTCAATGCTTTCAGTTTACTCCTTTGTTTCACCTTTCAAAACATGTAATACAACAATGTGGGAGCTAGTACACTTCTATAAACAGCCATCTGTAATACAACAATGTAGGAGCTAGTACACTTCTATAAACAGCCATTCCTGCCTCTTTGAAAATCATCAGCCCTCCTAGTTGCATTTACTTGCCTTTGTAAATTGCTATATTTCCACTCTTAGAAAAGATCATACCAAAGTATATGAAATAGTTATATGAGGCTTATAAGTAATGGCTGCAATATAGACATAAATTGCTTTTATTGTTGTATTTATTGTATTTCATAGGTTTTTATTGGTTATTAATGATTACTTTTTTTATGATATTTAAATGCATGATTCTATTTGAAAAAAAGTACTATTTTGTATCTTTAAATAATCAAATATCTTTCAAAACTCCTTTGAGCCATCAGGAAATGAGTTTCAGGAAGAAGATGTAGCCTGTGGACTTATTTTATTGATGGAAAGAAATTGGGGAGGCCGAGGGGCCATATAAAGAGGTTGCATTGGCCTGTGATTACTCTCCTACAAAATCTTTAAATTTCCATAATAATCTTATTCTTTGATTGTATGTTTTTTCTTTTAATTTAAAATTTTCAAGTTTTCCTTGTTATAAACGTAGTCCAGGCTTTAGTTCTTTGACAATACTTAGTTAGAAATAATGGTCCAACAAAATAAAACCAAATAAAGAAGGAAGTAAAACAGATTCTTATTTTTGCTGCAGAACTTTTACTTCCTTCTTTATTTGGTTTTATTTTGTTGGACCATTATTTCTAACTAAGTATTGTCAAAGAACTAAAGCCTGCAAAAGATAGAAAAACAATATTCTCGTGGAGGAGAATTTTTACTCATCTGGATTATCACCATGGATACTTTTGTTAAAGTAATGATGAGTTTCAATAAGCAGTAATCTTATGAAACCTTTAATTTCATACTGCTGTATTATCAGAAAGTGTAGTATATCATATTTTGAATTTGTTCCTCAATGCATTTGTTTTATGAGTTACCAATATCAAATGGATAAACATGGAAAAATCTGTTTTAAGCACTCCCACTTTGTGTGGTTTTCTTCTGGTCCTTGTCCCTTTCACACAAAAAACATGGTTAAATCATTGTTACAGCTTAAGACACTCCACCATCCACTTATAAGGTGGGTTTTTCTAGTGACTAAATACATTGTGACCACCTCCAGCAGACTGTCCACCTCATTTGACTGACCAAGAACTACATACATTCTCTGTATTGCTGTCCTTGTATCTCCTTATCTGCCATGCCTCTGCTACAAGGGTTTTTTTTCAGTAATCTTCTTTATGATGACAAAATCAGTGGTTAGAACATAAAGGTATCATGAAGGTAACAAAAATCTTCATCCCACAGCAGGAACCAATTCTAACACTAATTAGAGTGGGCCGTTCCCCATTAATCTCTTCTCAGGGAAGAACTTGAGATAACAGTCACTTGGTGGTGTCCTTTCATTGCAAATGCAAATTATAATTATAAACATAAACCAGAGTGTAATGAAGTTTTTTTTATCTGGCTCTTGAGCGTGACTTGTAAAGACAGCAGACTTAATAGTAAGTAGATCAAGTAGATGGACATGAACCTTTTTATTAAACAATTTGTTATTCGTCATTTCAAGCACCCACTTAAATGTCTCCAAGGACCCGTTTCCCTCTCACATCTTAGTGTTCATAAAAATTGCATAAACCCCCTGCCACACACTGAAAGGCGGCTTGCAGGGTACTAATGTAGATGAAAATTGCATAACTGAACTAAGAATAACAGCAACTTCCAACAAAATATTCATTAATCTTTACTTAGGAAAACAAATTCAAAAATATAAATAAATGTTTCAATATTCTCAGTAACACACACACCTGTAAATTCAGATCTGGGGGTCTGTATATGTAAATATGTACATTTTCATTTTTAGCACAGTTGTTGGAGAAAATTTTTCCAACCCCTAGAGTGCAGGCAATTTTACATTACTGCATGGATCTCACCCCCCTGGGTGAATCCTGGCTACCCCCCTAATGGGGTAGATGAATGACTCAAATAACTTATTTAGTGGATGACTTAACTTAGATTTTTTACTGCAATACCATGTATTCTTCTCATTTAAAGTTATTCTTCGTTAATCTTTAGGGTTTAAGACCATAGTTGGACTCCCGGATTGCCAAGTGGGCTATGATTTTGACTTTGGTGAAAGCGGTCTTTGATTCCCGGTGGTAGCCTACGTGTGAAATGACCAAAGCTGTCAAAGCACTTTTAACAATACTACTACTACTTATGACCATAGTTGGTTATTTGCTATGAATGAGTTTGGTTATTCATCAGACTAGAGTAATAAGCTATCTCAATTGAGCTGAGTGTTTAAGACAAGAGCTGACCAGAGAAAGAATCTTCATATTGAGGCTCCTCGATAATGAGAGCTGGTACTTATTTATCTTTCCACTCACTCCCTTCCCTACAACAGTACTGAAATGCTGAAAATATCAGTTTTCTATTGGTTGTCCTTATTACTTTTTCAATTTTTCAGGCTGACTATGATTTCCTAGAATGGAGCACTAAATTCCAGAGGGAAGGTAACATGCCTCTTCTTTGTCCTGGAACTGCAAGTTGGAACAGGTTAGCTTATTTTCATTGTACTTGTATTCTTTTTAATGCATTCTATTTGTACTCATGATAGGTATAGTCAGATTGCCAGATTTTATAAACTATGTAAATTGTATAACTTAATTCTTGTTTCATCAGAGTTCACAAACTGTTAATGTGATACTGTGATTACTTCTTGTAGTTTGGTGTAATTGAATTTTGGTGTTCTAACCACACTATAAGCATAGATTAAGTATGCCATTACTCTTGCCATATAAAATGCCAATGTGTCAATGTCAATTATGTGTCAATGAGATTAAACAGTTAGTAGTTGTGGAAAAAGTAAAATCAGTAAAAATCAGCCAAAAACAGTGATGGCTGATTAAAAACAAAGAAGGAAGGAAACCAGAAGGGTGATATAGAAGACAATGAAACCAAGTGAAGCATTGGTGCACAGAGAATACCAGCATCATAAGGATCATATGCACATTTCAGAAGCCAAGCTTCTGTATTTAGTAGCTTAGATGTTCTGTTGCTTTGTTAAATGTTCTGATTCTGTTGTTTAAAATAAGTAAAGATTTTGTTTTTTGGCTTGCAGTTTTGCTGGATGCCCAGAAGCCTCTGTTTGCAATATTTATCGTGCAGTTCAAGCGGCAAAAGAGCTCAGTTCACTTGGTGTTGTGGTAGCTCATTGGTCTGGATCATTCCATCTTACTCCTCATCCATTTGCATGGCCTGGTTTTGTGATGACTGCTGGATTGTCATGGAACCCTGCCACTCATTGGGTATGACCATCTTTTTTAAATTTTTTGTGATTGTTTTCAGGTTTTCTTTCTCCCAAAATATAGTTAATAACGATATATTGGATAAAATAACAGCTCTAAATTTTTATTTAAAAATTTTGGACATTCTTAATAGGTTGAATTGTAGTATGCATTGTTGGTCGTGATATTTTTTCTGAACTCTCAGTGTAGAACTTGTGAAAAGAGAAAGTAACTAATGATGACCTAGGGTGTATAAAGTATTATGAAATTAATTGTGAAAGAATTCAATTGTACTAGGCCGTACTTCGTGGAACGACATTCTGACAAAGAAAGAAAAAAGAACTTCATGAATTTCCACACTTAGGGTTTATTGTCCGACTGGTTTCGGCTCAGAGGCCATCATCATCATCAATGGTGATGATGATGTTGCTCAATCCAGTAATGACTTTGTGAACTTTGCTATGATGGTTTTTAACTCATCAAGCCATCTGTTGGATGCTGAAAAATTAGGAAATCCTATGTTATTTGCAATGTGGATTGCTTTTTTACATCTTATAACACCACTAATCAATGTGTTAGAAGATTGAGAAAAAGTAGCATTCCAGCTAAAAGCATTCCAGTAACAATGATTCCACTCTTTCATATGGTGATGCTTGAGAGTTCTTCCTCCTTTTTGCAGATCCCAGCAAAGTTCCTAATCTGTAGCACCATTGATCTTCGGCCACCCTCACCTTTATCTTCCTTTTGCATTGTCCAATATACCCCATTCCACAATCATCACAACTGATGTGGTAAATCCCAGATTGGTCTATGTCTTCCACCTTATCTTTCACTGGAGGCAATAACCTCTGTAGAGTGCTGGGGGTGTAAAAGCCAGCTTTTAGGTGGGCAGGTAGAAGATTTTGGAGGCAGTAGGAAATATTTCCCAGAAATGGAAGCTTTGCCCATCTATGGTTCGATTATTCTATTGGTACTAGAGTTCTATTGGTATTAGAGTTCTTCACCAGCAGCCAAAAGAGAGAGAACTGGATAGCCTGGAGATCATTGAGATGACCTCCTCCATGTCGGTGGCCTCTGAACTTGCTAACGACGTTTCCTTTGTTAACCCTTCTGTAAAAAAAATTCTGCATAAATGGGAAAATTTGAAAAAGAGGACTTGAGAGTCGAAACCGGTCGTGAAGTAAAATTTCTTGTGGAAACTACCAATTTATTTCATATTTATTTTATTATGGCATTCCACCAAGTTAAGCTAGAGCATATTGATTACATTCTCACATTCTATGTTTAACACAGAAACATAAGAGAGGTAGTGTTGTTTTCATGTTCCTTTTCAGTAAATATTTTTAACTTTTTTATAAGCAGAAATAATTCTAGGCAGGGACTTAAATGCGATACTTAAGATGTGGATAAACTTTAAAAGTGGAAAAATGTGTTATAGCAATCAATGTTGCTGTTGTTGGGTTCTCAGAATTTTGACTTATGAGCTGGGAAAATGTTAGAAACAAGAATTTTGGATTGGGATTTCACTGTATATGTAAATAGTGAATTCTATTTCTACCTTTTCCTGTAACATATTAGTTTATCAACAAATATTTTATGGCAACATGCTGTAGTTTACTTATTCTTAAATAGTAACTTTACATTTGTCTAAAATTTGATTGGTCATAAGTAGGATTTACTTGGATTATATAATAATTGCAAGTATTCATGGGAAATTTAAACAAGAAATCATTTCTGATTTTTTCTAGCATATGTCATTCTGTTGTTCAATGATTTGGATAGCTTTTGCCTTGTTGATTCAGGTATTTCATTGAATGGGACAATAACTTATGTGGTTAATGTGAAAAAACCCAAGTGTAAAATTGCAAATTCTTTTCTTATTATAAATCACATTTTATATTTAATTCCAAATGTGAAGCATTATGAGTTTATATTTATTGCTCTATATTGGGCAATACTAATTTTAGTTTAGTTTATTTTGTGAGAGCATTTGTATTACTGATTAATTTTGTCTCCATTCCCCTAGGATTACCTGCACAACTCCTTACCAGACCTTCTTGATGCTCATGTTTTTCGGGATGCAAGTCATGTAGTTGGTAGGACAGTGGTAGAATTAGGTCATGCAGAGACATTTGTTGTGCGGACTGGTAGAGGCCAGTCTTCTGGAGATGTCAGTGACTTGCCTCCAAGAGAGGAAAGTTCGGGAGGCAATAGTGGAGGAGGATCTTCGACTCTTTATAGGCTGTTAACTGATCCTGATGGTGTAGATCTTGAGAATTTGTCCGTAGATCTGTTTGGGGTAAGTGAAGTTTTGCGTTTCAGTTATTTTTTGCTGGTTCGTATTATTACTTCCTCTGAAGTGTGTTATCAATTATATGCCTCCAAAGATTCCAGTTTTTTGAGTTGTCATGCTTTTTGTTTAATTTAAGAATACTTTGTGTGACTTGCTTTTATTTTTATTGCTGTTAATCTTTAAATGGCTTTTCATTGTATCAAATTTGATGCCTTGAATTCAATTACGTACTTAAATATTATATTAAATGAAGGTAAAAGTATGCAAATGACTGCAAAATTCTCTCAACTTTAATAATTTTTACTATTGTTTTCCCAAGTATAGAAGTGTTAAAAGTGCATTGCTATAGATGACATAACTTCTAACTAATGTCCATTTGAATGATACTGTTTTCGATGGATTAGATCACTTTTGCTCCTTGTTGAGGCCTGTGCCTTTAATTAATCAGGTCATTTGGAACATAAAAGATCTTTGTAATCTCTTTAGTTGTTTCAATTAAACTAAAGTATCTGCATTGAAATAGTATAGAGAACAAACTAATTGTTTTGCACTATTTCCTAGCAATAAAAAACTTAAATGATTAACTCATTTCATATCAATGGAAACTTCTTGGGCTGATATTCACTTTTTTAGAAACTTATGTATTGAGGATTCTTCCAGCTTAATATTTGACTGTATTGTCATTTTCAGATTATTATACTGTTCATAGTATTAAATGATTTGCTATTTTTAATATATGGACAATGAACACAACTTTTCCCAATACCCTCACCACCTTCAGGCACCTGTATTCTCATCTTGTTTGGATTGCTTGGTGGAGTTAACTGGGAAAAGGGTTCTAAAGAATGACATTAGTTCATTCACTCGAAACAAGAGTTGGCTAAAGATTGATTTGTGTTAATTATTTTCATAAGTCTATCTTTTATTCTTTATTGGTTTTCCATCGTTAACCTGCAATTGTTTTAACAAATTTAAGTATTTTATCAATGAAGTAATAAAACGTTTAAAGTAATAAAATTTTTTTGTTAGTTGTAATTACAGTTTAATGTATACTATCTTGTGCTAATTTTTTCTTTATAGCGAATAACAAAGCACATCAAAAAATGCCAGAATAACCTGTTTAGAGCCAAACTTAGCTGTGCATTTGCAGAAATGGTCATTCAAGAACTTCAGTTGGCTGCTGACCTAATGCTCACAGCTTGCAGGTAATTATGATATCCTCTCTGACAATGAGTGTTCTTATTTTTCTATGAACTGGTAAAGGGTAGTTCTATACCATAATCTACTTTTAAATGAGTCCCTAAAATGTTTTACAAGTTTCTGTGATGAAGAAAATTTAATTTTGGAAACTTCCTGTTTTTGTACGATTGATGATTGTATTTGAAAGTAGAATGATCAAACACATTTAAAGGTGAATAAATCGTTGATTCTGATGATTTATGTATCTTCCACAGAATTGGACGCACACTTGTCGGAGTTGGCATAAATCCTAATAGCAATATGGGTTTATCTGTAATAAATCTGGGTGTCAGCAATCTTCCTCCAACATTCCGTACGGATATTGCAAATAAGTAAGTAACATATTGTGAAAAGTGAGCTGAAAGAACTTATTCCTCTTGAAGTACAATCATGTTTACAGATAAAATGTTTTGAATTTTGTAGCATATTTTAATAGAGGCACTTAAGAAGTGCATTTTCTGATGTCAGCTGCTGGATGTTGTTACCTATCTTGAGCCATAGAAAGGCATTGTAGAATATAATTTATAAATATACCATACTCTTGTTCCTTGCTCTTAAATGCCCAACTAAATGTCTAGAATAGCCTTACAGGCACTCTATAGTAGTTTTGTGTGTTATGGAATATTCTTTCTGATTGATCAATCATCCCTGTCATTTAAGTGAATATAATTTCTATGAAATTATGCTTATGGCCCACAATAAGCATTCAGACTTGCCCATATTTGGGAATGATCATTTGATTGAAAATTTAATCCATTTATATTAGAATATGATTCCCAAATGTTCTTGATATCTTGAAGAGGGTTATTGCAGTATTGCTTAATTCTGATTTCATTAGAGTTATGTTGTCATCTGATGGAAAATCCAGTAATGTGATTTGTCTTTCAAGGGACCTTGCAGAAAAATCACTATTTTTTTCTTTCTTGAGTTCAAGTCTTGAGTATTCTCAGGATATTTGCTTCTAGATTATTGGGAAAAGTGGTTAAAACAAAATTTTCAAATTTGTTAAAAGTCAAGCAATGGTAACTTGGCCAAGAAGTGGATTTACTAATCTACTGATGTCTTTAATAGAATATCAGGAAACATTTCTAGTTATTGTAACCCCCAAGATACATGGTGTGCCCACAAGTGGGAAATCAGTTTTCTAGATTTCCATCAGATGATCTTAATGATATATCATAAATGGGAATGTAATACTGCCTGCTAGCACAAAACTTTGGACCCTCTCCTCGATACTCAGAAAATTCTATGATCATTTTCTAATTTAAAGGGGTCTAATTTTCAATCAAAATATATTGCATCAAAGATGTCCTGGTCTTTACAGAATATTAATGGTTTTGAAGTAGTTTATCAAAATATATTGCATCAAAGATGTCCTGGTCTTTACAGAATATTAATGGTTTTGAAGTAGTTTATCAAAATATATTGCATCAAAGATGTCCTGGTCTTTACAGAATATTAATGGTTTTGAAGTAGTTTATCGATATTTCAGGTTTCCATTGCATTGTATTGTGGGAAGTGTAGTTAACAAATTATCT
Source organism: Ladona fulva (assembly GCA_000376725.2). Taxonomy (NCBI): domain Eukaryota; kingdom Metazoa; phylum Arthropoda; class Insecta; order Odonata; family Libellulidae; genus Ladona; species Ladona fulva. Next base: position 234,249 of record KZ308343.1, on the reverse strand, counting down.
TAGTATTGTATATTGTACTCTTATATTCAATCAGCTTTCATGTTTATGAATTCTATCTGGATGTATTAGGTGACCAAAAATCTGCCAGTATCTGACATAATCCTAATCTCAACATCAAAATTAAAATTGCATATATAAGAACATTAAGAATAGGTAAGGTAACATTAAGAATGTTATCTAATCACCTGTATTGGGAAATTGAAAATTTACAAATATTTCAGAAAAATAATATTTAAGCATAGTAGTAATATAGAATATTATCACAGTTTTCATGTATTGTCTTAGAGATTCTTTTTGAACTCTTGGAAAGCTGAATTATATCAAATTTAATGTGCCAAGAGTCAAAAGAAGGCATAAGGCATGAGAAAGTTTGGGAAGTGTTGCATTAGTCAGCTATGAGAAATTATTTTAGAATGTGGATAATTGTAGAGAATACTTTCTTTAGGGACTTGTGGTTTATAGTAAAATTTTAAAAGGTGATGATGGAAATTTTAAATTTAGATCTTTGAGATAACATAAAAATGTCAAACAATGAGAATATCTCTTAGAGGTATAAAACAGTAAGGCTGATTGCAAACTTTTTCTGGGATATTAAATCAGCTTGGTGTGAGAGCACAATTGAAAATGACCATAATTCTAATCATTCAAAGCAGGCTGTTTTATTTTTATAAAAATTTTTGAGTCTTATAAAGTTTTGTTTGAGTCGTGAATAATGTACTTTTCCAGGCTCCTTGCCCACATTGAGCAGTATCGAGGTACATGGCTTCAGAGACATCTTCCAGCTGGCCTACAAGGTTCTTTACTGATCCTTACCACTGCTCTTAGGCGTTTTGTTCCACATGAACCATCTTTAAATGAACACTCTCCTCTAGCTAGTCCAACACAGACATTCTGATTATTTGACAGTATAATACACGTATCAGTCAAAAGAAGTAAATATTTAAGCACTCTTTGATCGTATTTTTTGTTTGACTATTTCTCATAATGGTAAATAATTGTAATTTTTATAAATATTTCATTATTTTTCAGTACAACTTCTTTTCATGCTGTTTTAGCATCAAGTTACAAATTTTTACAAATTGTTGATTGAGAGTACAATTTCTTTTTAACTACCCTCCAATTTAAAAAAATGTTATGAATTAAATAATTATATTCCATTTATCTCTTTTGTGATTTGTTTGTTGTGTGTTTTGAATTGATATTTCAAACAGACACTGAAAATTATTAAAGGTGCTAAAAGGTAGTGTTGCAATAAAAGTATTCTTGCATTGGATATGATATAAATTCAGCTATTGTTCAAATGAATTGATATAATGAGTGAATAATATTGAACATGTTTCTTTAATGTATGTATTGTTTTATTCGTTAAATTATATTGTTCCTATTCATTGTATTTGATTGTTCTTTGAAAGTCATTACCTAATGTTTGAATGATTCTGATTCTGTTATTATTATGTTCATGTTAAGTTCTCTAAGAGTGTATATGTGATTTTAACGGTAGTATGAATTATTTGCTAAGTGAAGTGACTGGAGTAATTTTATAGATTTCTTGTATACATTCTATTTAGGTATTGTTTTGTAAAATAAGGAAGCTCAGACAGAAATGGATTTCACATTCATATTTTTAATTAAAATAAACATATCCAATGGAATAATGTGCTGATAGATGTATATTCTCAGGAAGCTGAAAAAAGCTGGAGTGTAAATTTCTCCCAACATGTTTTCCAGAATATTTGCTGAAAGTAGTTAAATTTTGATTTGTGAATCAAGGACTGAGACTGTCTATTAGATATTTCTTGTTCAATAAATTGTTAATCTAATTTTTAACCCAAGTTGCAAATGTTTTTACCTGAAAATTGCATTCTGAACGCAATTTTTTTTGTTACCTTTTATTTCAATTTTAGGAAATGGTTTGTCTCACAATGTGTTTTAGTTACTGCTATACAGTATCTTAAGATTACTTCATGCTACTGTATATGATGTCCCTGACAACTTAAAATTTTTTCAAGATTTCATGCCAATGAAAGTGTGAATTTGTTGTATAATACTAAATTATTAGTATTACCTTGACAAACCACTTTTTTGTGCCTTATTTTCAACACATATTGAATTTTTCTTAAAGTAATTCTTCATTTATGAGTTCAATTATTAATGATAATTAGATTAATCATAATTACATTACATTAGAAGCATTGACTATGAGTAGTTGAAATATGGGGTGTTATTAATCTTTTTCAGTGAATATTTTTTAAAGAATACAGTAATGTATGAGATAGATGTTTTCTTGGATTAAAATTTTGCAGTACCTTATGGAAAGGATGGTTATCAAGTAGCCATATTAGCAATGCATTTACTGATATGAAAGAGATGCTAGGATAAGGTAGCACAAATATTGTTTTCTATAAAAGCCAATGTTATACCACAGAGGTCAACTTGCTGACAATGTTTTGCACAACTAATGCTAATTGAGTCAGTAAATCCTAAGTCTTGCATGGGTTGTTTGTACTGTATTAATATTGATTTAATGATGATAAATGAAAATAATTTCCCTAGTTCTTCAGGTCCATGACATAATTCATTTCCAAATATAGGGTGTCCTATGTCAATATATCCTGCATCAAAACAATCAGTATATGTTGTGATGACATACTTGAAATTTGTCACATTTGATTTTCAAGTTTTTCATTTAAATCATATCCCATTGTGTTAAAGAAGTTTCAGTCACCAACATTAAAATCTTTTACTCTCATCTCTTACTTATAATGAATATGGCTAAGAAGATTTTTGTTTGACAAAACTATATTTTTTATCTTCATTAGGTGTACATTTTAATATAAAATACGGCTAGGTGAATCTTTCTAGAGTTTGTGTATTAATTGTCTGTGATAATAAATGTGAACAATCATTTTAAAGATGGTGAATTCAGAGTTGAGCTTACAGTTTTTTCTATAAATATCCCTTTTCTAATTCTGCCATGCAAGTTTAGTACTTGTATGAAACCATTCATAGAAATATGTTTCAGAAATATTTGTTTTTAAAACTATTCATTGAATTCAACTTCAATCTCTAAATAACCATTTGTTCTCTCATAGTTAGCAAAATATCATCCTGTTATTGGGTATCTATAAATTGTATGGTTTACATATAAACCTTTGTATCAGATTAAATTAATTTTAGAGAACTACTTGCCTTGACATGTTTTTCTATACAAAATGGAGTGATTTTGCTATAATTTCTTGTAATTTTATGGTAAAGATAAACCAGATGAACTCATCACCTAGGTCAACAAGACTTTCATTTCTTACTACTAATTGGGAGGGATTTAATTTCTTTAAGACTTATCTTTCTTTAACTGTATTTAATAAGACTTGAAGTTAGCCAAAAGGCAAGGAAGGAAAGAGAAGAGTGAATGAAAGAAGAAGAAGTACAACAATCTTTTACAAGTGAAAGCCAAAATCATATGTAGCAATTAGAGATGCTGATTCAATGAATGCTGGGGAAAAGTTAATTCTATTTGACATCTTCATTTAAGACACAGAAATGGCATCTAGCTGGAAAGAATTTTTGGAAAATATGTATGATGGGCAAGATATGAATGGCAGAAAATTAAGAAAGAAGATAACATGGATGAAGATAAGAGAATTTTCTCAGACTAGAATTTGACATTGCAATCAAAGACAAAGAGGCCCCACGAGTTGACAGTTTACCATCAGATCTGATGAAACGAACTGTACAAACTAGTGTGTGATGTTTACATAAAAGGATTAACTATAATTGAGTTAATAACATTTCTAAACCTAAATCAATATTGTTATCTTATTTGCTTAATGTGTTTACTTTCCTGATGTTGAGAAACTCAAAAATTACAATTTTTTAACCTTTTTATTATGCTCATGAGCTTATTTGGTCCCTAGATATAACACTTTTTTAATGTAATAGCTGGTTTCATTTATATACAAATAGAGGAATGACAGTTGCCTTGAATAAGCACTCGTATATTGGATAAATGTCTACTGTGTTTCTAGTATTATATAGTTATGCTTAATCAAAGTTCAAGGGCTTTGCCACATCTTCAAATCAGTTTGTAACTACCACTTTTTTCATAGGTCTTACGAGTAAAAAGATTGTGTAAGTCAACACATAGTAAGTGTATATGCCAAATATGATTATAAATTGTTTGTGAACATTGCAATTCTTAAACAAAAATTAGTTTTACTGTTGTAACCACCAATCGTATCACATGGGTGTAAACTTCTCATTTATTTTTTCAATTTAAAACTTTCAACTTCTGAAAAAGTAAATCATTCAGAAATATTATATATAAGTGACAATTACAATATCATTTAGGTGAAAATTTGTTTCTCAGCATTATAGATTAAACAGTGAAGGCAAATTTGTAACACACAAAAGCTTCTTCAAATTTACATATGTACCATTTACTAAGAAGACACAACAGCTTTGAATATACAAGTTTTAGTACAATGAGGAGACACCTCAATCTTGGTACAATCTTATTTTTTCATATAAACAGTCATCGCTATATACACATTTCAAGTCAAAATACATCCTCTTTTACAAGCATCTCGAGTCTAATTTGAGCAGGTTTTTTTTAATTTTACCCTTATAGTTATTATTAACAATACATCTTGAATGCTATTAATAAAAAATAACTGTACACAAATCTCTAGACACCTTTTGAAGGAAAATCTTCAGACAACGCATATATTAACTTGGTCTCCTGAACTGTACAACATTTCTTTGGGGATAGGCTGAATTAGCCCAATAATGAGCTGCTTCAGTACAGTGTGCTGAATTGGAAGGGGAATGAACTTTGACCTTTGCCATCTCTCTACCATAGGTTTTATTCCCATGGAATATTGGTGTCAAAAGACACTGTAAATCCACTATAGTGTCACAAAAATTATGAGGATTACTAAACAAAGGAATTGATCAAATATACACACACATAAAGTAGGCTCTGTATGTGGAAGGACTAAAATAACTGCAAGATTCACCTATGGAATAATTCCGCCCTCAATGTTAATTTGGTTAAGTTGGCGGCAAGTGAAGTCTTAAGTCTGAAAAACATCCACTGTCCAGCTACTTAAAAATTGACAAGATAGGGAATAGTATTACATTTTATTTTGGAATTAATTTTCTCCACACTTCTACCTGACAGCAAAGCCAGAACAATAACCATCCTACCAGTAGTTACATTGCAATAATGTTCTGCTTGTATAAAGGAAATAATTGATTTTTTCTCTTTCAAGTGTTTAGAGGCATAAGTGCAGAAATTCTGATTTGTATTTTCAAGCTGAAACCCTCCACGTATAAAATGTACGAACTTCTAACAAGTCAAATTTAAAAACACACAGATCTTAGATAAACTACAAAAATCCATTGGTAAAAGCAAGGAAATCAAAAAGAAATAGATTGTAAAATGCTTAAGGAAGGTTGGAGCAGTGCTCCAAAACCTCTTAAAGGAACAGTTCGAATAACACACAAACTATGGTAATTTCCTGTTAGGTCAAAAATTATTAGTTTTTGTTGAACACCTCAGTTAGTAGAGCTGCAAGTCAGGGAAATCTGCAGGTTCAGCCAAAAGTCACACCATAGGGTCTTCTAGCTGCCCCAAACCTGCGTCAATATTGTTGATACACAACAAATTAGTTTAACACAAAAGTCTGTCATTTGTTTTCTGGTCAATATTCACATTTACTAATCACATGCTGTCCTTCCATTTCATTAACATTTAATTTTTCTTTCCTATGGTAAAGTTCAGTTCTCAAATTCCCTTTTCTTGGGAATATTAACACACTTTTGATTATGGAGGAGTGCACTAGAGAGTTTTCTTGAGGTGAGGAAGGTGTGATTCATTCTGGCATTTCTGCAGTTGAACTTTTTTCTATATATGAACTTCTCTTGGACGTTTCTCCTTTTCAACTTAACAATTTGTGATGAATCATGTCCAACAAACAGAATCACTCTTTATTTTCATTCACCCAACCATTCACACACATTTCTTTAATTCTTGTAATCACACAGATGCAAAAATGGGCATCAGTTGTGCTGCACCTAAATGAAAATAATTCAATTGTTAATAAATATTTTAAAGGTTTTTATTTATGCTAAATGCATTAATTTAAAAAGTAAAGATTGAATAAATCATGATTAAAGCTATCAAAAAGTCAGTATCAATTCAGGGTAGTTTGAAGCAGTCAGCATTTGCAGATCCGGGGAGGGGCATCCTCCCCTTAGTGACTCTGTAGTCTTAGCAATTTTCCTAGGATCTGATTGAGGAGCTTAAATCAATATCAAATAATGAAGTAATCCACATTCACTATACATCGAATACATTTATCATTACAGAATGCCAATTAAAAAGTTCACTGGAGATTGAGTTCATAAGGAAATTGATTAAAACCCCCCCCTTTGGGCAAGTACTGGCACCCTTTGGAAAGTTAACCTCCACCCCTAGAGAGTTTCTAGATCTGCCCCTGGCAATCAGTTATTAATACTTCATGTTAAACCTCTTTATAATGAAATAAAATGAAGGTTATTAATCTTCTCTTCACTTTCAGCTGGAAGTTTTTGGTAAAACATAAAATAATAACTCAAATAAATATTTTGTATGATTTTAGCTTTCCTTTGGAATTCATTTAGTTTCTAATTCAAATCTAAGTTACTAGTGGCTTCTAACGATCATTATAAGAATCAGAAACTTTCATTGGAAGTAATTTCACCTTTTCATATACATAGAAATCTTACCTTTTTATCTACAAATTGTGTAAGTATAAGGCTGATGGGGTGAGCTATGCAGATTTAACCCATGAGGCTGGAACCCACTGGGGCTCCCTCTCCAGGACATTGATTTCATTTAGAAGCTGCTGATATGCACGCTCTGTGTCATTGTTGACAATTATCATGTCAAAGTAATGACCATACTTTTCCTCCATCTCTCGTGCCTTTTCAATGATGTCCTTCAACTCCTCCTCCTATAAAAGATATTTATTAAGTATTTGTTTAATTTCCTTTTGCAAAACCTTTAAATTGAGCTTTTATCTTGAAATGCCTAAATATAGAAGATTTAAAATATTTTTATAAGTTTATACATACTTTTTTATACTATACTATATACTATTTCACACTACATATTGAATCACAAAAAGAAATATTTTTTTTCTAATTCCATAAAGCTTAGGCATCCATTAAAGCATTAGAAATTATTTTAGTATACACTTTTAATTTATCATGATCAAGGATAATTAGATATAAACTGAAGTTGGCATTCATACCTTGAAAGCCTCCCCATTACGAATTTTCTTCTGGCGCAACTTTTCAAGAGATGGTGGTGCAACAAATACAACATAAGGCTTGAGATCAGAGGCTCTTAGGATTCTTAATGACTGGGGGTGAAGGTTTAAGACACATATTTTGGCTGAGGCCACAACACTCCTGATTGCATCCACACTCGTCCCATAATATGCTCGCTCATACTCTCCATGCTCAACAAACTTATGCCCAACAATGTCTGCTTCAAACTGAGCACGGGAGATGAAATGATAATCTTGGCTATCGACCTCTCCTTCTTTCCTTGGCCTGCTTGTATCTAAGAAGATAATAAAAATTCATTTTACAAAAGTTGGATATTTTTACCAATTCCATACCATAGATATTTTATCTACAAAGTCTAGTTTCATAATTTAATCACATTTTACAAAATCCAAACAGTATATAACCATAGTTTCACAAGTGATTACTAAATTATTTTTATGAATATCTCAATGCGAATTCATAGCAAAACAGCATGAAATGTAACTTTATATTGGAAATAGACTGTTTGCAAAATGGTACATTGAAAAACATATTCCTTGAAAAATCATTAAAATATAGATAATTCAGTTACTCGATTTTGTGTATGGCTACAAGTGCTAATGCTTCCAATAAACAGAAGTTATCAATGAAAATGACTTACGTGGAATTGCAGCTGCAAAACGGTCAGAGTCTTCCATAAGCCTCTGACGTAATTCATGCCGCCCAATGTTTGGAGGTCCAATGAGTACAATTGGTCTTTTATGATTGGCACGAGGGTAATATAAAGCCACTTCTTCATATGTTAAAATTTCCTCTGCATCATAATCTATTAGAATTATGAAATATTAACAATTACCTTATAAGTCAAAACCTCTTTTAAACTCAGAATTTAGCAAAGCTTAACATACACTTCTATCATATAAGATAAAATTTAAGCAAGGAGCATTTTGTCACCTAACTCGTGAGAATTAATAATTATAAATAACTTTATAATTCAAATTTAATATAGTCAGTTTTTGACCTCCGATAGAGCCTTGTTAGGTATAACTCCAAGCTGAATTAAAGGACTCATTTTATTTTGACATAATTTTGTATTTCATTTGGTTAGAAATAAATTACATTAACACACTTTTAGCAATAGATGTTACAAGTTTTAATATTTATTGATTATTGAAGATAAGAGAGATTATTTCACATTATTTATCTGCTAAAAAGAGAAACCTTTCTTTATAAGTGATTTAGATATTTTACAATGTTAATCAAAGGAAAATTTATTTAGGCTGCGAGAGAGGAAGGAAAGATTTTACATTCTTTAGATTCTAGAAGTCTTGAGAATACAGAAGAGATAAATATAATAGAGATTACAGCAATTAAATTATATGGTTAACCAAGATAGGATATGCTTTTAAATATTATTTAATAAGGTGCATAATTAAATTTACAAAAAGTATGATTAATTTCAGTATTTATACTATGTTAAACCATAGCCATTTAGGATAATTTATATGATTGTACAATTATTTTCCAAAATAATGTTAAAAATTGTGATGAATTAAAACCCAAGAATGTATGCCAGAGATAAATGTCGCTGCAACAAAAAACCAGATCTTCCTTTCTCAGGGTGGATGCTCTTACGACTGAGCTATCACTCTAATGCAGTCTCATTCTGTATCTGTGATACTTTTTAAAGAAGGCGAGATGCATAGAAGCATCTACCAATGCCAGAGGCAGTCTGCTTACAATGAAGTGAAACTTGTTTGGCTTAATTCAAGTTTCAAGGCATCTCTTCAAGAGGAGGAAGACATGGGTTTGTGTCCCAGTCAGATTGATTTCTTTTGTCTTTGTTTTTTCTTGGGTTTTCATGTGCATGCCTATATGTGTTAAGTTCAACACCTTAATCCAATTTTTGTGATTAATTAAAGAAGAAATTTCTGTTTCTTGAGCAAGAATTAGAATTAGAAGACCTTAGAATTGTCACCTTAAAACTTCTTTATCAGTTTAAGTATTTAAATTATGTCCTGATTGAGACTGTTAAAATTGAAAATTATTCAGATTAAAGTACTTTATAATGAGTTACAAATCATTGCTGTTGGAAGCTTCAATTGACTCGATGAAAATGATCTTCTCAAAACCTTTCCCTTTAAACCTTTATGATTTATTTGTTAGAATCTTGAAGACATGAAAAAGCGAAAATTTTTGATTTGATTTATAATAAATCTCAAAAACTGTAAGATTTCCAGATTTGAATATTCTCTCAAGTATGGATTTCAAACATTGAGTAACCTTCACAAAAGATTTAGAGGATGCATTTTCTCAGTCAAACAATGGGTTAACTAGTAATTTGAAAATTTAATTCAAAAGATGAAAAATTAATTTGAAATTATAAAGTTTTCTCTGAGATTGAGTTTTTTTAATAAACAACTCAATGAAGACTGAGATTTATCATGGTATTTTAAATAACCATGGAAATGATTTATAATTACCATCAATATTTAGCTATCAACAAAAATAGCATCATTCTTTAGAATACGTTCAAAATTTAAATTAATGGTACTTAATTGCTAAAAATTTACAATTAGTAAAAGCACAATTTTAACGTACTGATCATAATCTCACCACTTATAATAAAATATTCTAAAAATTATTGAGCATGGTATAGTATTAATAACGATAAAGGATGAAAGCTTTTCCAATAGCAATTCTGATATTATACGAAAAAGCAAGTATTCAAGAGCAAATATCTATGCAGCTGATAATTAAACATAGCCTCCAAATATAACAACAATAAAAACTAACATTACAGATAAATAAATACAAAGAATTTTAAGCACACCAAAACATCTTACCTTATAGCATAAATTATAATAATCTTACATTTAAAAATCTACTGACAGCAGGCATTCCAAAGTCATGCAAATTACTTTAGCAGATATTCATAGGCTTAAAAATTTTTCAAGCCTTACGAATTTCTGAAATAAATAAAAAAATAGCAGGCAAAGAAGTTTGACACCTAGAAAGACAACCTTTCCCATATATACTCTGCAGCTGTTGATTACTAGGATCTGAGCAGTTCTGCCACCAATTAAATAGATTTTGACTTTGGTACCCACCGTCTGTAGGAGTTGCAGTGTACGGTTGGTACCCACCATCATTGTAAGTTGCATTGTAAGGTACCTTCTTCTTTTTCTTCTTTTTGGTGTTCTTCTTAGCACAAAGCAAAAGAGTACCACCCTTTCCTTTTGCCTTTTCTTTTGTTCTCTTATCACCAACTATACTCTGCTTCATTGCTTCTCGTCTGGAAATGGAAAAGATTGTTTTGAAAGAGTGCTTTAAACTTAATGACAATTTTCTTCTTGAAAATCTTGCTCTACTGCTGCATTCATCAATCTCAAATATTTGGCCAATAAAAAATGGAAAATGATTTATCTAGGCTATACTTGGCTTTCAATTTCACATAAGTTTAGAATATATTAATTAGAATCATTAGTTCTTTGAATTAAATTAACAGGAGAATTTACATCTGAGAAAGAATAATGAAAAAAGTACTCATACAATTTATTCTTAGTGTTCTTGCAAGATATTTTGCATTAGGTATGAATCAGAAGGTAGTCCATAAGAAAATAATACCAAAAATAACTTTGGTTTAATAAGGATGTCATTGTGGCTACAAGGACATCTATATTAAATAAAAGGCTGCCTATATATAATATGTTCACAAAAACCAATGGGTATAAGATAGAAAATAATATAGAATTGAGTACCATTATTCTAAATGTTATTTATAATGTTAAATGTAAGACTGGTGAGTTTATTGAGCTAAGACTAAAAGGTTTTTGAGTCTCAGAACTATGGAAGGATACACCACAAAGAATAGCCCTTGTAGAGTAACATCAGTGAGTCTTATCCTTTAACAACCCTCAATCAGCCTAGAAAAAACACCTGTCGGTAGAAAATAACTCTTTTATGTTATTTCACTGATTAATCATACCGATTAATGCTGATATAATCATAAGCAGCCTAAAAAAACCCTTAAATATTGAGGGTTTAAATTGGAATACTGCTATGAAGGTTTTCACTGAAAAGACACTCACTGATGCTGGAAGCTCCTGCTTGGAATAAGCCCAGCCAGAGTTTGGTCCTCTTCTCCTTCTCTGTATGCTTGCCACCAATTAGGATCCTCTTGACTGATTACATGAAGCACATCACCCTTTTGGAAACTTATACCCAATTCTCGACATGGAATATATGCATCTTCCTCAGGATCATAATCGAAATGAGCCTTCACATGCATCTGTACCAGGAAAAATAGAATATAAAGTATTATAACATGGCAAACCTACTTGCATTATAGGTAAATATTAAGAGTAGTGTATCATATTTGTACCAAGGTATCCCTTGCTGGAGGTCTTGGCAAGGGTCTTCCATCAACTGCTGAATGTTGTAGGGCTGGGTGTGGTTGGGGTGCTGGGACCAAGAGGAAAGTCAATGTACCAGTCATAGCAGAGAGTAAGTCGCACACATCATTAACAGACTTCCCTCTCATCTCAACACCATTCACTTCCAAAATCTCATCACCCTCTCGAAGCAGACCTGACTTATCAGCTGCACCTCCTCGAACAATCCTTCCTATCACAACAGCTTCACCTTCATTGCGTACTGTAGCACCCTAATGAAGCAAGAATAAACCAAACATAAGTAAAATGCATCAATAATGTAAATTTCATGAGAATTGAAGAGAAAGCCATTTGAAATATTGAAAATGAAAATTTTTATATCTTTTTTCAAGAAAATATTTGTACTTAGTTGAGGGGGAGCTAAATGATTTATTGCTAAAAATATATAGGACTCCTTATGTTAGAAATTACCATACTATCTTTGATATAAATTGAACTAAATCTCTTAAAATATATCATCTTTGATTTTTCATTTATAGGTTAACACTAGTACTGAAGTATAGAATAAATGAATATCAAAATATAAGCTTCAAATAGCCAACCATAATTCCAATTAATTTGAGAAAGAAAAAATTTTATTGCTACACTTTACAATTGATCATAATTTCAGCTATGGACATGAGGGATATTTTGTTTAGGTAATGCCATTATTTTTTAAAAACTTTCGCAAAGTTCAGTAAGTGAATGGAAACGACTTTATTATATAATTATTCTCTTGTGAAATATTCTTGGGCATTTGTAGGGTACTCCTTCATCTTTGATTAACACTTACAAGGGGCTCGTTTGTCTTCTCAATCTTGATTATTTTAATGTTGTCGTCGACGTAATGCGATGTTGATGAGGCGGTTTCACTTCCATGAGGAACATGGTGATGCGACCTAGAGGCAGAAGTCGCGGAGGCGACGGAGGAAGTGGATGCTGGGGGAGCTGCAGCGAGCATGGGTGGGGAGGGAGTGTTGTCGAGGCACCGCGATAAGGCGAGCCCGTCATGGGCTTGGAGCAGGCCCTCTATTTCGTACCGTGTAAGGAGTTCAACCAGCTCAGCCGCATCCGGTAGAGAGCATGGCTGTAACGACTCCAAGCACTGTAAAGAAAAGAAAGTTCATTAATAACTTATAAATGGAGAAAAACGTAAACTATCGAGAAAATGGGCTCTAATGGCATTTATGTCATAAAAGTGCAGAAATTAAACATTTACTGAATAGAATCTAAGATGTCAAAACTTTATGAAAACCTTAACCTTATTCCGACCTTGGTGTTGGAATAATTAGCATATTAGCTTACAATCGCCTAGGTTCCGAGTCCGAGCTCCGGCTAACCAACATTTGAATTTACTAGTTTATTATAAATGTTTACTTCCTCCAATGTGATTGTCCGGTAAATAGATGTTTGCATGTAAATTGGGAAATAAGAAAAAAGGCAGCCGTAACCCCTGCTTGCGGTTGAAAAAAATTGGAAAATCTCAAATTGGAGATGAGTCTTAAAATTAACATGTGTTGTAGTTATGCCACGTGAGATCTTACGGAAATTTACTTGAAGAGCAAAACGGATGAATTGATGATACGTCTAACGATCATGGGAGACTAGTGATTTCTCCACTTGCAATTCAGTAGCAACATAAATGAATCGATTTATATATTTTTTTTAATTTTACGCTGATATGTTTTTATATATTTTATGCTGTGATCACTTCTCCTAAGTAAGAAAACGTTTAAAGCTCAGATAATTTTTTTGCATAGGTTTTAGATAATAGATTATACTTCATTTAAATAATAATAATGATAACAATAATTATTATTACATAGATGATAATCCATAGTGAAAAAGACGAATCTTCAGACTAAAAGGTTATTATATTCCGACTCGGGGTGCATTATTTAACATTCTGTTTATGTTTATTTTATATCTTTCTGATGTAAGGCGCTCATTGCATTCGACTAATCGTTGTTACGCAAAATATACACTTTTCTATCAATTCAGTAAAAACGACTCGAAAATATGTCGTCCATAGACGGAAGTATTTTGCTTTTCAAATTTTTCTGATACGTATTTTATCCACTTCCATGGACCAAACATACCGGTTTCCAAGTGAAAAAATCCCGGAAGAAGAATTCTTACCTCTCTGGCGAGGGCCTGCGCGTCTCCGCATACCGGGTTTCCCGGAGGAGGCCTCGGTTGCTTCCTCGCTGCTCCACTCGTGCTGGTCCCCACTCTTCCGTTCCAAACCTCCTGCACCCGGTTGTGAACGGAGAGCGCCCTCCCGAACTCTTGACTAAGGAGCAGCGTCTGCACCGCAGCCACCTGACCCTCAAGGCCCCTGATGGCGGAACTAGCACCACCGCTGCTACTGTTCTTTCTTAGCGCAGCCGCCAATCGTTGAAGGGCACCAGCCAATTCATTGAGTCCTAAATAGGGCAAGGAAGCGAATTACTCTTCGATATTTTCATTGGCTGGAATGTGACGAAACATTCGCGCGCACCTCATAGAAGAACTGAGGGTTGTGACTTTATAATCAACTGCAATTTGTTATTCCACCCAAATAGTATTAAAAGTAATTGTACGAGTATCAAAAGCTACAAAAATTTTCCTCAGAAATTGCATGGAAAGAAAAACTGAAAGAACTTTTCAAGCGGTATAGTTTTTCCAACTCTTCTCTAGATCAGAAAAATGAATTTACGCGTACACGCAAAAACTAAAATTAATTTCGAAATAAAACTAAACTGGGCTATATATCGGAATAATTTTTACCCTAATTATTCGAGAAAATAATCAATATTTAAACGACGATTACAGTCGATCCTCAATCTCTTAAAATTATTTAATCTTAATATGTGATCTATAACAGCAAACTATTACCTGCTTATGTCTAGAACAAAGTAGGCAGAGTAGAGGTAACAAGTCGGCTCAGCGGTCCGTCTCACTACAGATGGAGACTACCTTCTCATTCCGATGTATTCCGAGGATTGCTCACCAGCTACGTGTATCCAGATGTGGCTGAGCATTCAAAAAAGTTTTCAGGACGTAACGAAACCAGCCTATTGTGTTCCGGCGTCGAAGTAAAATCTCCGGCGTGAAAAAAGTCTCCACGAAGACCTCTTAACCCGAGTCGCATTCCACTATAACTGTTCGGCATTCTCTGAATACAATATTTCGATTGTTACCTGGCGTTCGCCGTTTCTTCCATTCAGAAATCATCCGAATACTTTGACCTAAAATGAGCGATTTCGGTCATTCTAATTAAGCGCTATTCTTCGAGAGCGCGAAACTCTCGGGAACCCACGCGCTCATGTTACCAGGCGTAACACATCGCCGCTGAACACTGAAACGGATTCCAGTGTTTCATCCAAGAATTCGCCGTGGGCGACGAAGAATTTTCACTCGACACATACGCACACCTTAGATGTTTGAGCGTTTGCACACGTTATCGCAGCAGACTGCTAAGTTGAACTCCCTGTGAACAGCTCGCGGTAACATTTGTTGCCATTTCCAACGGTAAAAGTTACGGCACCCTCTTCGCTCACTCGGAGATATCCCATGGCTTTCGGAACCAGCTAAATCGTCGCCCGTTGTCCGCGCACTTAGGGGTCGGTCCCCTCAAATAGTAAAAACATCGTCCCTCACTCGAAGCATAAAGGTTGATTCTCGAAACAGGAAGTGGGTTTTTAAATCGTGCCGCGGAGGGTTGGCGGAGGATGTGGATCCAGAGACGGTGCGCTGAGTGGCGCTCCACGACGCTGCAGCGAAGTCCCTCGCGAGTCGTCTGCACGTATAGTGGGAGACTCATCTACCGGAAGGAGAAAGAAGGGTGTGGAAGGGGTGGAGAGGGGGCAAGGCACGTAGGTCGCTCGCCTACGTATTGCTTCGTGAATGGAAAGAGAGATGGAAGGAATGGAAAACCGTAGAAAGAGAGGAATCGATTGCCAAAATTCCGATTAGCTCTCTCCCATCTCATTCTCTCCTCTTCAACTCATATGCAGCTCCTTAGCTCACCGTTTTCAATTGGAATTTCCTCTTGCTAAGTAATTGACTACCTTTATATTACGAAAAATAGGTTAACTAACGATTATAGACAACACATTTTTATTTTGCCAGTAGAACTCTTCTAATTTTCTTATAAATTAGCTTCAATAAATGATTGTAGTCCTCGAAAGTTTGATAAATTTTCTTTGATTTGCTCAAAAAACGTCATACTTTGTAACGAACGGACTTTATCGGAGTGACGAAAAGAATTAAAAGTTTTAACTCAATGCTTATATGATTTAATTATCCCAGTTAAAAATGCATGTATGTACGTCTGACCATTTCAGATTCCTCCCAGGATTAAGGCAGCCTTTAGTCTTTGAAAGATAGCAAAGGGAACCCATTAGCGTTGAATTATTCTAAGGAAGCCGTTTTTCAAATTATAAAAAAATAGATACGGTAGATAAATAATACTGCAGAAAGCACTGAGTGCATGCAGTTGTTAGCCATTCAGAAGCGACAAGCATTTTCGATGTTTCTGTAAAATTTATGTTAAAATCGCAGGAAAATATAAGCAATCTTTCATTTTACTTAACTACGCAAGGGAAGCTTTTGGTTTATCTAGATTTTTCGGCGTATTCGCAGAGGATTGTAAATGCATGAAAGTCACGAAATTACTCTTTTTTAAGTTACCTTTATCTCTCGATCTCTTCGTCCAACGATTTTAGGTTTCCTCTTTTCCATCCCTCTCCTTCGGGAAATGTGATTCTCATGAGTGTCTCTCATGTGAGTCTCATTTTAACCAATCCAAACCCTCCGGCTTCAGCTGATCCTTACGCAACTGATTTGCTCTCTCTCTCATGAATGACTCCGAAGTAGCTTAGCTTCTACTAAACTACCGCTTGGGTGAATCCCCTTTCTTATGGAAAGACTTTTGAGCCCACCGATCGTGAAATCGCGGTACGAAAAACCAATCCCTAAATTCAACTTATCATTGTAAATTCTGTTTTCGTGGAGGTTGCTTCATTATAAAACATTATCTAGATGGAAAATGGAGATTTTTCTCAATAAAAAATGAGTAGTTTAAGCAATTTCACTGTCGAAGTAGGTAGAAAATGGTTAAGATTATTATTTTAGCGGTGTAAATATGGAAAAAATTGTTGTATAAAAGCGAGTAATTTTATATAAAAATGAAGTACAAAATAAAATAACCGATAAAAAGGAGATTCGAATAAAATATTCCAATAAAAATAGTACGGTACCTTATTAAAGAGAGTATTAAAATTATTTAGTAAGGGACATTTTTATTTACAGGTTAACGATAAATATTTGCATCGATATTTCAATTAACTGAAAAATAAAACGTAAAAGATGACATTGATTTGTGTTGGGATAGGCCGTTGTTTCTTCCACTATTCCACCTAGAGTTTAAAGTGGTCCCTGAATTTGATAACTAATAATAAAAATACTAATGATAATGGTAACGATTATCTTCGCAATATTATTAAATCTCAGTGATGATCGATAAAAGATAAGAGCTAATACCTAGTTAACTTTGTGTAGTAGAGACATTTTCCATTTACACACCGGTTTCTCCCCCTAATTAGTAGTAGAGGCAGCTTGTGATTTATAAACTGGATTGCGGCCGTGCAGAAGATTATATGCGGTAGGTCATACAATTAAGCTTAGGAAAAACCTATTCTTTTTATCTGACGCTTATATCAACTGGAATTTGAAAGTATATGGTTTAGGTAATGGAAATTAGAAAATGTGTGTTTTATGATTCCCACGCGTTTGAGGGTTTACCATAGCCTAAATAAAGACACTACTTATTTACAATAAATAAGTGATACCATGCCTTGTTTTCAATCTCCAGTAATAATGCTTACTTAAAGGAAGTAGTCTCGAAACAGCATATCAATTAGTTTTATATTCGCGGTTAATTCAGGCGTAAAAAGGTCGAAAAAACCTAGTCGAAAAATTCTTCTTAAGGAGGACGGGAACTCAAGGAATGGGAAATCGACAAAATGGGATGCTGAATTTCTTGCGAGATGATACAAATGACGAAAACTAACGACAAGTCGGAAAAAGACTCGGCATAATTCATTAAACATTCAAGTCTAGCGAGGAGCATAGAGGAAGGCTCGTCATCCCGTCATTCTTGGCTCGTGACGTGTTCTTTCTCTTCCCTGCATACAAATATTAGTTAATGGAAGGAACACATACTCTGGCGAACGCTTTCAAAATAAGACGTGTCCGAGGTCGCTCAAATAAACACCACTTTCTTAAAAAGGAGACAATAAAATCACTCAAAACACCGGCCCTAGCAACAACAATGAGTTAGAAGAGAAAATGAACAATTTTTACCTTATTGAAATACCGCTGTTAGGATACACTGTTTCACTTACAAATTCTGGAAATAATTCGGAGTTAACCAACACTTACTTGCGTATATTACGTCAATGACATCACAGATTTGGATGTTAAAAATTCAAAGACAGAGGGTAATATAATTCGTAACTCATAAAAAGCAGTACCTTAAGATTTGTTCCACAGGTTTGAAATAACTTAAATGGGTTAATCTACGACTGAGAACTCTATTGATACGATAATTCTCATATTTTATAACTCTGCGCAAAATAGTAAAAAGAAATTTCAAAAGCTCGTGTTTAAAATAAAGGGACATGAAGTAAATACGCAGAGCCCTACGCTGTTAGTGTCGCGCATTGAAATTACCTATCTTCATTCAACTTTAATGACAAGCCTGTATTCAACAGGTTACGTCGCAAAGTTTGCAAAAGTTGTATTATCTATAGTCGTTAGAATAAATAATTTGTGGACAGTTTATGTTTCTTTTTCTTTGCGAATTACGATGTGGGATTGAGAATTACTAATCTGGAATCCATCAAATATATTTGTAATATCTTACTAAGATCCTATTCCATTTGGAATCCCGTCCAATCTTATTGGAAACCAGGCTTTGCTGAACTCTCACTATCAACTGGTAATTTCCAAGTTTTCCGAAAACAGAAGTAAAGCGTATTCTGGCTGAACCTCGGATGTTTTCAAGGAGAAGAAATTAAGTAAATATTTACGGATTTCACGAAGGCATTAGCGTGTCTGAGTTCGAAATCTCTCACAACAAGAAGAAAAATGGTTTCGTTGTATTTCATATATTTTCTTTTTCCTTTACCTCCTTGTTATAATGCGGAGAAAAGGACTCTTTCAACCATAAGTTTCTACTACAAAAATGGTTGAGACAGCATCTATTCCTTACTTGCCTCGCGATGACTAATAGAACCTGAGATATAATTCAAACACACAGAATATTAACAATATATATACTATATATTCACATGTAGTATGAAAAAATGTGTTCATATACACATATACATTAAAATCGTAAACATATATAGAGACCGTTGGCAGTGCCTAAAGCTTGGTTCCTCTCGGTAGTAGTAGTTATTCTTATGGGACAACCCATTTTAGGAGCGAAAGTAAAAATATTCATAATATTTGCAATATAATGTGATTCCGTTATATTACTAAAAAAATGACTGTCATTTACCCAATCTTGGAAGTAGGCGTGTCGTTATTGGGGCAGAGAAAAACAAGTATCTTGGCATCCAGCCTGCGAATGACCAAAGAATCGAGGTCCGCGTTAGGATATGGATGATATAAGTGAAAATAGGTAGCTAAGAAAAGAGTACGAATGCTTGGACAGCTTCTTTAAAAATAGAATGTCCCAGACGCTGCGGGGCCTTCGATCAGTCTTTAACTCCTAGAGAAAATGGGTCAAAATCCTGCTCATTATGCAATAAAATTTGCAAAATTGATCGATTTACTGGCGATATTTTCTTACCCAATTCAACCACGCCACGAGGTTTTCCAAGAATCAGCTGATGCAGCCAAGTCTTAGCCTACTTTACCAATAAAGGGAATCTTACGAGATCTTCGAGTTGTTCCTCTGATTTTGTCTTCCCTACCCTTGGCGAGTTTGCACACAGTTTTTCATTTAAATTTCGACCCAATCCTGCTTAAAAATTCAGAAATATTTATTTTGCAATTTTTAAGTTTTATCATATTTATCACACTATTTTGAGATATCAATTTACTATTTGCTTTCAAATGACCTTCGCATTGACTCAAGCGAAGAAAACTTCCGATTATTCAGCATGGTTGACAAACTGAAATTCTTCGGATAATCGAGTCCTCGGATAAAGTGATAATCGAGAGAAAATTTCAAAAACTATTGATAACTAGGTATATACATGCATCCTCTGGATATCTACATGCATCCTCTAGTTATCTACATGTATCCTATATACATATACATCTACTACACCTACTATTGATAAACATAGATTTATATACATAGATGTTTATCAATAGAGTTGCATGTAGATACTGAGAGGAAATGAACATGAGCATGTAGTAAACATTCTATATCCGTGAAAACCTAACCTAGTAAATACCCCTACAATTGATATAAGAGCAAAATGCACAGGAAACAAAAGAAACCAAAAAACATTATCTACTACGGACCGGTTAAGTTTGCATTATTGCCAACATTAACGTATATTATTTTGTCGTCGGCTATGAAGGTAACCAAGAAATTAAATGAAAAATAAATTACAAAGAAGAGACGGTAATTTAGAGCAAATTGGATGAGCTAAGAAACGAATAGGATCAAATTTCGAAAAGAAAACCCCTGTATGGATTATCTTCGAAATATTCACCGAATGAAATTGTTGCTCATACCTGAAAACTAGTTATAAACGAATTATTCCGTGGAGTCAAAGGGCTGTTTCTACAAAAATGTGAGTGCTGCGTCTCATTTAAACTATGAATTTTACTTATCTCAAAACATTAACACATTCCGCTCATAAGATAATCCATTTTGATTTAACTTCTTGGAATCTCTCGAAACTCAGTCGAGTAACACACCATCGTAAGCATTGTAAATGGGTCAATGAAAACTATGGGCTATCGACTAGGATATTGGACAGAGGAGGAAAAGTTTCTCACCTATAACCCTGTGGAGAGGGTACTGGCTTTCGTCCCTATCTTCGCTGCGTAGCTCCGGCTCCTCGGATGAGTATCCGTCGTTTATGTGTCCGCTGGTGCGAAGGGAAGACGAGTGCGAGGAAAGGGCGGATGAAGGCGGCGCCGGAGGACGGCTCTCGAGGGCATGGAGCTTGCGGGAGTCCCTCAGCGAAGAGCGGAGGAATTCCCGCTCGGCAGCCACCCGCTCTTCTTCCTCCTTCCGCTTCCGAAGAGCCTCCTGTTGGCGAAGAAAGGAAACCTGTGTCAGAGGGATTCGCTTTCCACGGATAAAGGAAAGGGATGATTCGCGGGAAAACGCGAATGAGTTTCCGGGGCGTTCAGGTAGCCCTCAGCGGATATGGGGCTCTTCAATTGTTGCTGCGGAATCAGAGCGTGGTGATACGCATCGAGGGAAGTTTAATTCACGATTAAATTTCCTCAAATGAATTACGCAATTAATTCGGCATCTCCGGAAAATTTATATTAATTATCGTTGATATTTCTCTGGAGGATTATCTATAAGGAGTTAATCCTTGTTGATGAATATGAAATTAATTTTCGTAAAGCTCACACATAAGAAAGTATTACTCGGTCGTTAATTCGAACATTAGGTTTATGAGGGGGGAAGGAAGATTCGCAACGCATTCAGAATTCAATGTGAACTCACCTTAAAATTTAGGAACGGAAATCGTTTTCATGAACTTCTGACGTTTTTAAATATTGATAGGTAAATGTTTTTAATATGAGTAGTAATGTGACATTTTTCTGTGTAATAATAATGAGTAGTAATGTGACAACTGCTGATAAATTACTGCAGTAATTTACAGCATTTGCTTCAAATTGAAGGAGAAAATGAAATTTTTCCCTTCAAGGAGTTTTATTTTTGTACGCTGCTCATTTCTGAGTTAAGAACATAGAGGTAAGAACAATAATGGATTCACTGTTACTCCACATAACTAACCATTAGTAAATATCAAAACTTACAAACTTACTATAGAATCAGCTGAGAAGGTTAAGGCATATTAGACTTCAAAATTGTGGTTTCGTCTTAACTCCGTATCAATCAAGGCGCAAGTAAAATATCATTCGCACAAAACAGTTTTGACTAATGCAGTGAAAATGGTGTACAATGGAACTTATATTCAGGGAAAACTTGTCTATTACGGAAAACTTTCTTGCTCCTGACCTGCGTATTATAATTTGCATATATGTGTTTCAAACCTGCGCATGACTAAAACCTGTCCATTGCGGAAAATTTTTATGGCACCATGGAATTCCGCTGAGGACAGGTTTCACCGTATAATTCTCTGGGTTCTAACAAAATTCACCAACAAGAGGAAGAGTACGAATGGAAATAAAATTGGATTACAAATGGAAATTCAATTCAATTTATTATTATAAGGATATACGCAAAAAATAGTAGGAGTATCCAGATTTAATAACTCTGCTCCTATTTATGGAACGGTTTCGTGCAATGTTAGACATTTACAAAGTAATTTTTTAGGTTCATACATTAATTTAAGAGATTCTTATAAGGTTTCGTGTATATAAAAAATACCGAGGAAGCAAATTTAACTATTCTTGATTGGTATAAGATGTAAAAATTGAGCCCTGAATCAAGGTGCCAATTTTTTTCATTAGAACTTTTGAAAGAGACAAAATAATTTATTATGGCGCATACATACTTGCCTAAACAAGCCCAATCCCTGCAGTTAAACAAGCTCATGTAACACATACTTCAACTCGTTCACTTCTTCAAATTCTAATTATCGAATAAATTAAATTTATCAGTCGTGTCAACTCAAATAATTATTTTGAGACAGGAAGTTTAGTATACAGTGTTTTCTGCAGAATTTACTTCTAAATTTTAAACGGAGGGCACGCACTGACTCATCAATTCGCGTCCAAATATTTTTGTCATCAATAAAGATCGGGTAGCCTTTAAAATTCGTTTATAACCGCCGTAATATGGACTATTGCAAAAACTAAGTCGAACAATGGCGATGAAACAAAGCGTTTCTTCACTTGTCTCATTTAATTACCTCGATAACATTTAATTCCATGAAAGCTTTCTCAATCGGGATGCCAGTTAATGCGTTTCTAAATATGCTGTTATTACCTCCGTTTCCTTATCTACTGGGCTTTAGGCCATTTCGTCGAAGAGGAAAGGCAGTAACGAAGACTGTCATTTCAGGGCATTCGGATGAATTTTATTTTTCTGTCATACTTTTTACCGATTTCTGACTTGTGAGATAAAAATTAGAGTATAAAATTTATAATGCAAAATTTGTAGTACCAACATTATAGAGCTTATTATAACGGAATTGAAAATAAAGAACGGTGTATACCTTTTTGTAGTAAAAAGTGTAAAACCAAGAATATCCGATGCCGACAGAAACGTATAAAATCAGGGATAATTTTACGAAGAGAGAATTTAGAATTATAGGACAATTAAACTGTTTAATCAATCAATTGATCAGAGTCAATGTATGCTTAGATCATAGACATGCATATTTCCGAATCGCGCTTGTGGAATCTATTAAAAATGGTTAACCGAGAATTCATCAATAAAAAAAATAGCAAACTAAGAAAATAATCGATGTAGATTCAGATAAAATAGTTTTTTATTAAATATATTTATCTTTAAATATTTCACTTATACTTATAGTGGTAGTAGTAGTGTTAAAAGTGCTTGGATAGCTGAGGTAATTTCGCAAATATGGGACCTCCCTGGGAATCGAATCCGGTCTCGCTTTCACCAAAGGCGAGCGCTCTACTCACTTGACTCTCCTGGAGCACATCAATTTTTCGCACCTCTAAGACCACTAAGGTTGGATTTGAATCAGTGAGATTAAATTTTCTGAACTCGTATAGGTATAAAAATTCTTCGCTTAAGATTTTCAGGGTCGGTCGACTTCCCGTAAGCGAAGATGCTTCGCCAGCGTGTGGATAATGGATAATGAATAATGGATATCAGAAAGAGAGGAAGACTGTTATGACTAGAAATTCGAGCCAATTACGGTAGGTGCTAAGACAAAATCGTTTACTCGGAAGTCACGGATTCACGTCTCGGTGCAAACAAACAGATATCCGCATCAGTTGCGTTTTGAATGAAGGTGGAATCTAGTAAAAATAAGGTATAACCACAAAAATAGGGTAGAAATGAAAAGTACCGGAAATTCTGATTATTTACAATATCCAATTTGCCCATCGGAGGTAATTCCTGTCTTAAGAAGCGTACTGGCTCCTTAACGTTAAGGTATTTTCCAAGAGCGCCGAATTCTTGCGATTTTTCCGATTTTAAGCATATAAATTCGTAGAATATATATTTTGAGCCAATAAATCGCATTTAAATTACGAATTTAACGCATTGCTACTTCTCCAAAATTGCCAAATGATTTTCAGAATAGTCGAGGAGACCAGGATTTGCTGGGGCCACGGGAAACCTAAGAACGCCACTGACTGTATTAATCGATCATTTAATACATTCCACTGGAAATAATTAATGCGAAATTTATTTGTGACCAATTACAATACTGCAAAGAAAAATGGACAATTATTGTTTCCGATAAATATACATAAATGGACGTTAATTATATTGAAAACGAAATACTTCATCGAACAGAAGAATGTTGTTAGGAATAGTTTTATGGATATTTCATAAAAAGTGAATTAATTTTCTCTAGATCACTATAGAGTAGGATGAATATTAATATAGACGAAAAAAGCGCAGAAAATAATGTAAAATATCGCATTTAATAATACCCAAGGAAGGATTCAGGTAGTCTTTTTGAAAAGACGTGGAGAGCGATTTCATTGCCGTTTCGGAGAATCAGCTTCCTACTAATTTTCATGAAGTTATTTACAATTACAACACCACAGATAAATATACAATACGTCATTGAACTCTTGGAAAAAATTCAAACATATTCCGGACTTTTATCTTTCGTTTTTAAATTCAGTAGATTTCTTCCACACCGGTTTTCGTGGATTCTGCCTGAACCATTCCATGAAGTGCATGGATATATCTCACATATCTACTTAGCAAACAAAACTATAGAAATATATAAATTAAATATTTTTGTAAGTAAGTACAGTCTATAGAAAGGACCTTGACTTCGGGGTAGGATTCAATTACGCGATCTCAATCGCGAAAGAGCGTTTCAAGGAATTAATCGCAAAAACATATCGTTACTTCAGGTTGTTTTTTCCGCAAAGCACCAGAGACACTTAGGTAAGGTGTTAAAATACACCCTCTACCGTACGACACTGACGGCTTGCAGGGTACAAATGTAACTCAGAAAAAATAAGAACGGAGGCTTCTATAAGAATATCATCCTGCAGGTTTGTTTCCGAACTTTACTTAACAAATTTGTGGTAAGGTGTAGAAGCAGCTTTTCTTATTTTCCCTGGTTTCTTCATCAAAGAAATAAATAACCTTAGTAGGGTAATTTAGGAGTTCAGGAGTTACTATGAATACAGGATAAATATAAAATATCTACGAGGCATAATTAATTTGCAAATCAACGAAATCCATATTCCCATATGGTAATGGTCTGGTTGCAAAGAAAACAAGCTTAAAAGAAGGAGTTTTTAACAATCATTTTAGCATTTAAACAGATAATTTATTTTTAATATATTTGATTTCTCCAATTATCAATTTATTTGTCTTTCGGAATAGTAATCAATACGACATTAGGAAATCTGGACATTTTCCAAATTGAATATAAGAAAACTAAGACAAAAAAGACTGTTCCATGTTTATTCAGAAGAGGATTAAAATCACTGAGTCTTATTAAAACAAAAGAAAGTTGAATTTAGTTCCGGATGATGACGCTCTAGTCGGTCCCTCTTCATTAGGCGCTAAAGTTTACAAGCAAATGAGGGCACATATATTGGTCTGCTGTGAATATTCAAGGCCATCCCTAGGTTACTGACCGACTGCAAACGATCGTAAAAAGTGCAAAGTCGTCAAAAGAAGAAAATGTGACGAAGTGCTAACTATGGAAAGAAATAGAATTTCTCGCCTGACTAGACAGGACTGCATTCGGTGCGGAGTGAAGAACGGAATACGATGCAACTTCATTGTAAGTCCTCGCCACTAGAAGCTGTGGCTCTAAGACGTATCCAACTAGCCACAGCCTCGAACTTCCTATCATGATGAACCACGGTCTTCTTTCATTTGAGGGAGCATTGGAGCCGTCCACGGTAAGTGTCAAACGTGTCCTTTCTCAAACAATTCCCCCGCTGGAGACTGCTGGTACAATGGGATCCTCTCCTCTCGAATCCACTTATTATAGTGAGGATATCCGCCTACGGCTGCCGATGCCGAGAGAACGAATCACCTGCGATGCCATCAGTCTTCTAGTTACCTCCCCGCTCATCCTCACATTGGTGAACACCACACCCTCTACAGGTAGCTAAACAAACGTGTCATTCGGGACCGTTTCGATCGCTTCCGCGAAAACACGCGCTTCGGAATAGGATATCTGACTGAAATGCGATGAAACAGAGAAGGTTCGGAGGAAGGGGAAACAGGGGAGCGCAATTTGTTCCATTCGATCACGAGCTGGCGTATCGCTGCTTCCCTTCAACAGGTTTTTACGGCGATTCCGGAAATCACTTTATCAGCACCATTATTGCGATTCGTTCCATCACGTTTTAGCGATGTGTCACTCGGACTTTTATTGCTTCGGATACATTTCTAGTTGGCTATGTATATTTTTAACTTCTTTAATGACATTCGTAAACAAGGTATATGATTTTTTAAATCAAAGAAAATTGAGTAAGCAATCATGGCTCATGAATCAGTCATGACTCAATCAGCCCAATTCGCGTAATTTTTAAAGAGAATTGAGTGATAATATTGCAAATTCACCTCGTGGAGCTTCTTTCTAATCAGTACGTCATAGCTCCATGTTTCCTCTCCCGCTATGTCATTTCCAGTTTGCTAGCTTTGCGCATCCTTTTCGAAAGGGGATGTTCTTGCTGATAATAGATATTACACTTTTCCCCCTTATTTTTCTTCTTGTTGTGAGGGGAAAACGATCTACGGAGGCTAAGTATTGGAGACACTCGAATCCTTCAATGGCTGTATGTCCAAAGTTACATTCATCAGCTGAATTTGCTAAAATATAGGAGTCACTGATATCACACGAAAAGCTGTTCTTATCTCAGAAGAAAGCAATGATACACATGCATAGTAAATGTGTGCAACTGCAGTTGATGGCCACACATGTCAGCATCTCCATTCTTGGAAGAATATCGTTAAACCCGTTAAACGATAACAAATGCGAGACATACTTTCGATTCGATTTTTACGGCACAGAATACCTCCAGCACGCCGAAAATGCAGCATTAATGCTCAAATCACAAACAGAAACAAAGCAGCAGTCAAGGTTTATGTCACTTACATACGTTTCTATCCTCAAGATCGAATGACTTCAGGTGTTCTAGTCCACATTATCTTTTACTTGTACATTAATGTGACTGTTAAGAGAATAAATTGTGCTTGGATTATGCAGATGTTTCTGTTAATCAGCCGAACAAAATATCAAAGTAGTTAAGACTCTATTATTGAAAACAAATTATCATAGAAAATATGGATTAAAATTTTCCGTTTTTTTCCACTGCAATAATGTTATATACTCCTTCGAAGCCGTTCAATGCAAGGCAAATTTGGTAATGGTGCATTATAGATCAAGGGTTATCCGCGAGCCGAATGTGGCCTTCCAATTGTGAATGGCTCTAGCAGCCGAAAAATCAAATCTTTCCTTAGCATTACATACAGGTTTTCCAGTTAAGATTTGAAATGGGAATAAGGCGCATTTTATCAAATTTTGCCGAAAAAGTAGCATATACTGAATATTTTTTACAAAATCATAGATAAATCATCAGTTCATCATAAGATTTCAGTAGGTAAAACTGAAATATGTTATCTGCGCCCCCCGGAGCCTTTCCATATGCGGCCCACTGGAACTGTAAGCTTGGAACTTCTTTTCATTGATGATTGAGTTTAAATGAGGAAATCGGAAAGGGCAGTTGAAAGTCGGCATCCACTCATTAAAATCATTAGAAAATTTAAAAGGTTTGTCATTTTACGTTTGACGGAGGAGTGAATATCTTGATAAGTGAATGCGATTTTAGTTACGCGATAGTCTCTGGAACTTGAATTAAGGTAAAATATTTCATACTAAAAGATTAGTTTTTTATTCTTCTTTTAAAATCGATTTCATTTCATCCTAAAATATACCAAAGACGTGCATACGTGAGGAATAAAAAAATATTCGTTCCAACCTTTTCAAGGAGGTAGAGATTACCAAATGTTTCTTTCGGTCTTCGAAGCTGCTAAAATTGAAACCTATCAACGTTAAGCATCGAAGTTACAGATTATTCTTTTTACATTTTGTGTACTTCGCTCATTTTACATATCTCTATGTTTTTCTTTTCGCTTGTTTTTCATCATTCGCTTTCCAATTTTCTTCGTAAATACTTCTTTCTAATGCCCTCTACTTATCCCTTGTACGTAGCAGATTCTGAAAGGAAAGCGTCCGTTGAGAATGTTCAGGGTAGTAAAATACCGCGCTCTAAATAGAAAAACCATTAAAAAACTGCAGAAGTGCTGCGCGATCACGGGGATGGAATGCCTCTTCAATTCCCTCACCGGCGCCTTAGTCGACAGTTGTCTCAAAGCCATATACGTGTGGTCTCCATTCCAAATCGTCCTTTCCCCTTCATTTCGCGGCAATATCTGGCCTGCAGAAGTCGAAAAGGAAACCTACGCGCAGGGAATAACGGGGACATTGGCGAGTTGGTCTAATTGTCGTTCCTTTTTTCCCTCGCGTTGTCCTTCAGAGCGATGTCGTTCGAAGCTAGTACTCGAATGGCGCAATAGAGGGCATTGGCGCGTGTCGCAACCCATTCTGTGCGTGAGGGGAAGGGTCATGAGCGAGGAAAATGCAGGGTGTGGGAGGGGAGAGGGAATCGGTCGAACGGGCGTGGAGGAGGAATTAGATAATGGTGGTCGACAAGGGAGGGGCTGTCACTTCCGGAAGGCGGACCGGAAGTAAACTGAATCATACGGTGGACAGGTGTAAAGAGGCGTAGAGAGGATCTGCGATCTAGCCACAGTCCACCCAGACTCTGGTTTCCGAATGTTTGAGATCGAAATATTCCCCAAAATCGATAACCGTCGATGCGCAATTATCAAATAATGTCGTCTCGAAGCGGTCAGCTATAATGGAAAAAATGGATTTGAAAGAAAGATAACGAGTTATTGGAAACAATATGGTAACGGTGACAGGATCACATAAAACAATCTCTAATGATGTAAACTCACGTTTTCTTGGCTATAAGTGATATTGAATTAATAATCTCAATTCTTTCTCTTACCTCTTCTTAATCTATATTTGGTATGTAAAGAAGCATAATTTAATTCACTGGCTCCTGCCACCACACGCTGATGAATGAAATATTTTCAAATATATATTGCATTATCGTTTGTCTCAGGTTTTTTCATGGCTACGATACTATTGGAAATGAATTGCTACATATTTTGGGTGTTAATGCTATGTGATAAGACAAATGTAGCGGTATTTATACATCGCTATTGCTGTATAAAAAGAAAGGATAATGATTTTCTTGCGCAAGATTACTCGTTCTAAATAAGTAAGAATATAGTGTATTACAACGTCGGAGGAAAACAATGAAATGATTAGCCGAGACGCTTAGAAAATTAGTTTTCAAGGTTCATAGCTTAGTAATTTAAAACATTAGATGTACGTGATAAAGAATACCTACAGGTCTCACGCCAATACAAATATTTGTTACTTATAAAGAGTACATTATGTACTTCTTTTAGTATTCGAAAATTTTGGGTGATCTACAGTCATAAGAACCAATTAAGAGAATGCTCCTAAATATTCTGATGGGTGAAAGCCGGGGAAAGTTATTAATGGGTGAGAATATGGGTAAAGAAATTAATCACTTTGGTCCGCAGAATGGAAATGAACTATTAAAGACGATGGGATCCGAGAATTTTTGGCATCCATTCAATTCATGTCCCATTTCACATTATTAAGGCATCAAACGGTCCGTATTAAATTGCACTAAAGTTTTCGTATCTTAGCTCATAATGGCGTCTAAAAATTGTAGTGGTTTGAGATTAATGCTGGTGATGCTTCACTGTGAAAATTCATCATCGAAGATTAACTAGTTAGTAGTTCACATGTGCGTAGAAGGAAGCAAACTTTCTGCTACTAAAGTCGAGCTAATTGAGCGACTGTAAGAAAATGAATGGTATTCAAGGGTCGTAATTCCGCATACTTCAAAGATTGTCTATTACGACGACTTGTTATGGCCTGAAGCGCTCAGCTCAAACAAAAATTGACCTTGTTAAGCGCTTCTTATGGAATATTTTATTGAAATTGGAAGTTTCCTTCGAAGATGTTTTGAAACGTTAATGTTTGTGTACTTTCCACGAACAATTTTACTGCGGTATTGATTTTTTTATGAAAAAGCACATGGGTGTTACAGGAGGGTCTCATTTGGCCTATTGGCTACTTCAAAGGTAGTATATTGTGTAGAAATCTAGATATGGCACATATTTAGAACAGTTAAACGTAGACGTGAGAATATTTGAAGGTGTACTTAAAGTTACTGAAATTTGCACGCGGTTTAATATTTATCTTATATATTAAGATTAAAAATATCGTAAAATTCAACGCAGTGGCGTTATTTATTGCAATTCTTAAGAGAAAACACAGCCAATGTCTAGTTTAAATTAGGCACTAATTGTGAAGGAGCTGAAGTAACTTGTGGCAATTGTTTCGTATTTGAATCCTATTGCCCAAAACGTTTGGGATGAATATACGTCGGCCTCGAAAGCTGGATTATTGGAAATATCTGGAATAACTACCCTGCAATATCAAGAACACTAAACTTATAGATATAAAATTTAATTGTTATTTTTTCTAAACAGAGCGTGATCACGGGTAAGATACCTATTACGTTACTATTATTGATAAATTACAAATAATTATGATCTTAAACTCTTTTTTCCTGATTACTGCCTGTGATGGAGAACACGTGAAAACCTATGACATTCCGATATTTACACGGAATGTTGTCCAAATACCTTTCGAATTAAAAATTTCGCAGCTTCCTTGGCTCGCGGTAAATACGAAATACAGTACCTAGTCTCTCGATTATTCGAATTAATCTGGACCTGGGCTACCTCAGATAATATGGAAGGGTCGTCTTGCTTACGTAAATTATGAAATAAACACGCTGTTTTCATGCCTTTCCATAGCGATACGTCTATTTACCATTTGAAAAATTATTTTGAAGTAATTAAAAAAATATTTCTCCTTTCCTTCATACGTCAATTGTCCTGATGTAGTTCTCACTACTTTTCTCCGATTATCTCCAGATTACTATGACGACCTTTGCTTGCCTATGCTGAACTGGCAAGGTGCAATTACAGCTAAAGTAATCTAAGCAGTTTGCCGGTACATGAACGTGTAAGTGAAAACGGTAAAGCACACAAATATACACCGAAGAATCGAGATTACTGTGCCAGTGTCTCGTGACACACCAGGAATGGGCCACTTGCGTTGTGATAGTGAGGGAGGGGTGACACAATGAGGTGAGGTAAAGGGATTGATAAAGGGAGACAAGCATATGATTGTAGTCGTAGCGGAGCGTGAAAGGAGTAGAGTATGAAACCAGCTGAGAGTAGGGGGACATAGCGTTGGTTGGGAGACAGAGGAAGCTGTATAGATATAGTGGTATATGATATAGATATATCTCCTCCTTTGGTGGAGTTGAGAATAGGCAAGGACGTTAGAGGCGCGGAGAAGGGAGAACTATTCACCGCGAACAACTGCGCACACGCAACCACAGCCTCTCCTTTCGCGATGGACCAGTTGATAATGAGAAAAGATTCTTCCGATTCGGAAGGATACATTGTTATGTTACCGTTCACGGAGAAATCTAGAGATTGTGAGGTTACATGAGGTCCATTTATCTAGAAAACTAGTACTACGAAATGTAGGTTAAAACGAAAAGGTTGTTTGTGACCGTCAGTGGGATGTTATTGGTTCAAGGAAAAACTCGCTTATCTTGGCTTCTTACGAAAATGCTTTCGGCCTCTCTAACGCAGCTTACGAGAATGCGTACTGCGGAATGTCGCCAATGTAAACAATCGCGACGCATGAGGTAAATAGCGAAGGTTAGGAGGACATATGGACGAAGAAACGCATACATTTAATGACTTGCATCTTTACTATTTCTGAAACTATACAAAATGTGACACACCCAAAAGAAACCTCAATGCGAACAGCGATTTTCTCCATGACCTTCCGCTTTGCAAGAAAGAAGACTGACGGAGATAAAATAAAATGTTTATCTAACGAAAAAATTCTTGCGGAAAACTCAAGGTGATACATGCCTCCTTAATTATGAGTCATTTCGGGCACTTAGCGAACCAAAGATGCGTACTCGTCCACTTGCGACGAAATGCAATACCGAACGCTGACGAAGCTCGAAAATGCCAATGCAAATTATGCGGAGGCCTTGTACACATTGCGCGCGTAGCAAAATGAAAAGAGCTCCACCGCGATATCCCAGCACTCCAAATAAATAAAACCAAACGAAAATAGTTTCCGCGCAGAAAAATCGTCCATTCCACTCGTCGGCAGAAAGGAGATTTAAAAGACATTAAAACTCGGCCACTCTCCAGCTCTTAAACGATCCCCTACTCCTTCACTTGAGCGAGCGCACGAGGGCCGAGCAAAATACCTCTGCAGACGCCGGGTCTCTAAGAGTCCATTTCCGTACCTGAAGAACTCCGCTCACGGACACGAGCACGAAATCGAAGATCTGCAATGGTCCCCAGGGAAAGCAGTGAATGACGATGCTAGTCTTCGAAGCCAGCTTCGGACGGCGAATGAATGAGTTAATGAATAGGGCGAGGGAGAAGGAGGGAGTTGGGTCATGTAGGCGGAGGGACCCCCCCTTCACACGACCGGAAAAGAAAGCGTTTCTCATCCAGTCTTTTTATTATTACGGACGGCTCTGCTATTTCTTCGCCAGCGCCGAAGCCAACGAGTTATTCTCTGGCGGAATTTCCGTCAAAACTCTGTGATGCTTCGTCGTTGCTTCCAGGGCGGTTAGGATCGTAAGTGGGTGTTGGGAGATTCCTTTTTAACACCAGCCGCGCCAAATTGCTTTCCGCGCCCCAAACGGGAATTCCTCTCGCGGGAGGAGAATAATAGTGCAACGCGTGAACTTCGTTTCTGTTTTTTTCCACTTTCTTTCAACGTACCGCTCCTCCGCTTCCCGAGGTCTTCCTAAATGCACGATCCAGGGCAGTTCTCAGCTATTTTAGGTGAAAGCTTTTGTAAAAGTGGAAGGGGAATTTTTTTGCGAAGATTCTAGCTGTACGAATGATCAAAACCAAAGCCTCCACTACTGCGGTCGGGTCTTGATGTCACTAAACAACCCAATAACTTACGTAGTCCGAGGTCCAGTGCTTGCGCACATGAGTAGTTTCCTAAACAATCCAGTTGAGTGAGATAGATGACATTTCTTTATGCCTTTCAAGTTCTGATCCAGGGATGAATTTATAATTAGGCACACTAAGAGTTCATAAGCACATCAATCAGATGGCGCTTATGAATACTCAATCACGTACTACAAAATGTTTCAAAAGTTTTAGAGGTACGACGCGTTCACGGTTACTTATTTTCCGCCTCTGGATTTATCTTTATGTATGTTGCGTTAGTCTACACAATATGTTTATAGAATATGTTACATAAAGGTCACTATACAAAAAGTATCAATCATTCATTGTAATTTATAGAAATGGCACTTGCAATTCAATATTTTGTAAATTCTTGCCGTGGTGAAGCGACTGAGATTTCCATGGCATGTACATACTTTTACGTGTTTTATGAAAAATCCAATATTTACTCTAATAATTCCTAGGGGGAGCTTCAATTAGCTTATCTTAGTGCTTAGGGCCTTTTATAGCTTAAATCCGCCCCTGTTCTGTTTTTCACCCCTAGGGTGTCACATATCTATCGCCGTTATTCTTGGCGCTGTTCTAAGTGTAACATTAGTTTCGGCGTTGCCGCAACTGTAGATTATTTTGTGGATAACCGAAAGGATGAATGTAAGTGAAAAATATGGACGTGACTGGAACTGGCAGTATATTTTACTTGGTTTATCTTTATTTCATCGTTCTAGTGATTAAATTCCTTTGAAACTTCCTCTAAACGTGAATTGAATATGATTATTACATCAAATAATAGAATTCAGAGCCACAAATCAATAATTAGGATAGATTTTCTGAAGTAATAATATAAAAATTTGAGTTCCGGAAACCCAAAATTAATATTATTTCTGAAAATAAAAAGGAAGACTAAACATTGAAGCTCTAACGGAGGGTTAATACTATAAATGCTTATGGGCTAAATCACCATTTCAATAAGAAATAATCAATTGTTGCATGGTTTTAATGCACTATTTCGGTACCTTTTAAAAATAGCTTGTGATTATCTGCAATTTAAAAATTCTCCATTTAATCTCCCGAAAATCATGGCATTGTTTGAACTGGAAAGCACTGAACTTTATTAACTGACTTCTCACCAATTAGGAAGCTAAGGTTCCGTGTCCGCTGAGCTCATGTTCTCCCAAAGAATTCCGAATATCTAATCTAATGAATATTTTGGTCTGTCACTTCATGTTATGAATTCCATCTCGCTGGCTTTTGTTTTGCACTCGGGGTGAGAGTTCATCTCACGGCACCGCAAAATTCCCGAGCTCTGTTTTTCTTTTAACGAACCATTAAATAAAGATCGTGGGAAAAGCTATTTGTAGTTCCAAATTATCGTGTTACCCTCGAAATGGAGTAAGCTGTAATTAAGAAGGGCAAAAAATGCGCGTTATTTGCACCTTAGAAATCGACCATTAATTTTTGTTTATTAGAATTAGATGCGTTATAACTAAAGTTCTTGTCTCGTGCTTGAAATTAAAAACATTCTTTGTATATTTTGATAATCAAAGCATTTCTTGGTAACGATTATGTGAAACACAAGTGGTCGGAGATTTAGTTTAGCTTTAGTGATTAGATTTTCTTTCGATATATTCTCTCTGTAAATATTCGTTAATGGTGTGATTATGATACTTATTTATTCCGTATGCTTTTCATACTTTGGAACACTCACAAGAAAAGTGCTGTTTAAATAATTTTATATAAAAACTATACTTCGAATAAAGGGTGTTTATTAGAAATAAGACTAATGGGCATAATCTAAGAAATACTACTCTTTACATCTAATCCATCATTTTAAACTGTTTAAAAGAAAGAGATTCCTACTGAATGTAAAATTCCAAAAGGGAAGCTAATTTCGGGGCTAAGCATCACCTATTAAAAATACACAACTGCAAAAAAAGAGAAACGATAAAGGTGAGAACAACCTGCGAAATGTAAACATAGTTTAACGAATATTTAGCGAAAACATAATCCATAGCAAACCTAAAAGGTAAGCTTAGACAATGTGGATGCACTTTTACCAAGGCAGACAAGAATAACCACCATAAATTATTTAATGGGAAGATTCCATTGAGCACAACTTGGGCATCTTTCATTTTTAAGCGCTCCCATTCATATTTAATACGAAAAGAGGCTCTTTCTTGTCCTGATGATTCACCAAACAGTATTGTGAAAGCCTACGCATTTATCGTACTCAGGGACTTCTTTCTCTCTATCAGCATTACTCTGCGTTACATTTCTGCGTAATAAGAACTCTACTAAGCCTTTTTATGAAAGGCTTGAGAAGAACGTTAAACATCACTTGGAAAAGCCTCGCTAATGTTAATCGTAAGACATTTATTTCCTTATTCTAGTAATGGTAATGTAAAATGTAATTTTCTCTGTACAGGATTGAGCGACTTGGCTGTAAGTTTCATTTTTTAGCTTCAAAAAGTTCTTTATCCATTCTGTTAAAGGCAGATAATGCTTATTACATTCTTTACCCTCGAAACGGAATTGAAATACTTCATAGACTTACGGGAATTGCATGACTAAATTCTCAAATGGTGGCCATGAATTGTTTTTACGAGTACCTACTTAATGTTTATTAAACTTGATTTTACTTTAATGAAACCTGGCAGATGAACTGCGGTACTTATTTCGCCGCTGTGATTTACAGAAAGGAATTCAAAATTAATCGATCCTAGTGTACTATTGTTTTACATTCAGAATAATTACCGTGAAATGAGATTTTCACTCAATGCAATAACCATCTCAGCGTTATTACAGCATTTATTTATGTATGTACTCGTACTATCTAAAAATGGCCTCTCTCAAACTGGGGCCCCGATGCTAGGCATCCACGAAGTCCCTCTTTTGGCTGGCCCTTTGTAAAATCCGGTGACGCTTAACCCGATAACAGATTTTTATGACTCATTCAGAAAAAATATCTTCCAATAATGTATCACAAATGCCAATGAATGTACGTCAAGGATAAAATGTGCTTTAAGTTCGCAGCAGATACTATTTAAGGTCTCTTCAAAAGGAAATGGGAAATACTAAATGTAAGGAATATGGGGAAATTGACAGAGAGAAGCTCAAATTAAAAGTTACGACGCAGAGAATGGTTCCAATAGATAATGAATAATGGTTGAGGATTGACGTGTGTGTTTGTTCCGCTATTTTCTTCCCCGTCCCACGCGCCTTTACACCCGCGCTGTCTATGAAAACGTCAATGGTTCTAAAGGACAGCGTTCTTGAGAACGTAATTAGGAAATTGCCGCGGCGTGGGCCGAAGACGTGATAGAGAGGATGGGGAAGAGGAGGTAAAGGATAAAGGGGATTAAGGGAAGGGTCTATAGAAGAGGGATTCTGTTCTTAATCGCTGTCTTAGGAGATCACGGCCTTATAGAGTCTGAAGACGAAGTCCTACGAGTTCATGGGAATCGTAGAAAGAAAATTGAGTACGGAAACGGAGATGAGTGAATTTGAATCCACGGAACCGTTACTAATAGAAATGAGTTTTTCATTGACGGAACCTTCAGGTTCCTTTCAATAAAATATCCATCGGTTTTAGGCACGTCATTATTCTTGCAAAATATTATCACTTCTCCTTTAAGGATTTTGCGAAATACCAGAATTATTCTGATTTATTTATGGCAATTAATTCTAATTTTCTTTTCCTATACTGAACATTTTTATGGGTTTTGTGAAAATTCCACTAAGTGAAGGTATAAGAAGACCAATTCATCGGTCTAGCGAGTTCTCGAAATATTTTAAATCATAAGAGTTAACTATATTCTCAGGTATTTCACCTTGAGCGATCCACACCTGTTTTAATAAGGATATTTGTAACAGAAAGAAAATTACAAAAATTTGTGAAAATATTCGGTTATAAACTGTGCAAATTCTACTAAATATGACAATTATGAAGGATTTACTTCCTTTCAGTTATTCGTAAATAAGATGACATTTTATCAATGAGATCCTCTCTGAATCAATACAATTCAAAAGGAATAACAAGTGTGAAAAATAGCGACACGACTGGGACTCGAACCCAGGTCTCCCACTTTCCGGGCAGGTATTCTAACCGCTGAACTACCGTGCCGCGTCTCTCTCACACTGTTAAGGGAATGCTTTGTGNAAGACACCTTCCTTTCCTTTAATCCTTGTGATTTCCTGGGGGGAAATAACCTCATAACACCGCTTTGTGAGCCGGCTGCCTCAGTGAGGACCTCGGACGGCAGGTTGTGCCACTATGTGGAGACTGCCAGTCTTGCTCACAAAGCATTCCCTTAACAGTGTGAGAGAGACGCGGCACGGTAGTTCAGCGGTTAGAATACCTGCCCGGAAAGTGGGAGACCTGGCTTCGAGTCCCAGTCGTGTCGCTATTTTTCACACTTGTTATTCCTTTGGGATTTTCGTAGGTTTTCAACCTACTAAGTTACCTTCCTTTACTTTAATCAATACAATTCAATACTATAATAATATTTGTTTAATTTATATTTTTAGGACACAAGATTATCGTATTAAAGCATCGATTAATTAATTTTCATCATTATCGTATTACTTAAAGTTTAAAAACGTTATTTCATATGATAGGAGAGGTAACTGTGTATTTAAGGTTAAGAAAAGAAATGTAAACGTTCCTTGAATTCACTGAAATCAGTTCATCAAAATTTAATTTAATACTTCTCTTACACAGACCTATAATAATATTTGAGCAATCTAGCAAGACGAGAATATTTTTTGCCTTTAAGGTTATATTATGATTTTTGACTATAGGTAGCTCCTCCGATTTTAAAATCTCCAGTTAAATATAAATTTTATACTCATTTTATATGACATGGTGCATGTCATACAAAGTGTGTATAATCTTTATCATCTTTTCATGATTTATATATAACTAATTTTAAGATACATAGACCTGAACAATCTCTCGCCAATCTAAAAGAACTTAGACATGAGATAGACCGTTACTTTTTAAATTGTCATCTTGATACAACGCTATCCGTTTCGCCAGTAACTTGTGGTTTTAAAATACATCGCCTCTGTTTGTTTGCCATTTATCATTTATGTGTAAGCCCGTTAAGCTACGTTGAAAGCTACGGTCGACGAGTTAGATATATGATTTGTTTTAATTACATTTCAACACCATTGATTATACCGCGCATTAATCGCTATGATAAATGTTTCTAATACTCTTGTATTTTGACAGGGTAGCGATTTTCTGAATGGATTATGTTTGTAGTCTTTGAAGGCTGAAGTCTAGAGCTTGAAAATGCTAACTATTACCTGATAATTTCATATATTTTGTATAATATGAATGCTTTAACAAATTCTAGTAATCAGGAACACATGAAAACATTTGATAATGAAGGAGCAGGGGACAAAATAGTTACTTGAGTCAAAGTAATGATAATTAATTCGCGTATTTTTTCATAAATTCATGAGTGGTGGATTATATTTCTGTAATAATGTAGTGTGGTATAAAGATTAGCATCTATCTCATTAATAACAGCTTAATACAACGACTATTCACTCGTAATTCACTCATTCGGAGATTTCAAATAGGAAACTATCTTCCTATGATTGTGAAGATTAAAAGCTTTAACTTCTTTTATTTTAATAGTAAATTAAAAGAAGTTAATACAAGTAAAACAAGGAAATATGGAAGAAAAATAAGTGAATACTGCCACTCATTAATTAGAATTGAAGTTAACTTTGATCACTCCATTTCACTTTCTCCAGAAGTCGATAATTTTCTTTAGAGTGCAATCGCTTCATCGAGAACGAACCGAATTTTTCTGATAAGTGCGCATAACTTACATTAACTCGTCATCATCGGTAATATTTTCATAAGTGAATAATCTGACTGAGAATATCGAGGCAAGTGAATCAACGGACGAAGAGTTTATTTCAGCTCCGAAGCTGGTGATAAGGATATCAGAAGTTAGAGATAAAACAAAAGAAATTCCAAGCGATAAAAGATGACTGATCAGAAAGATTAGACATGGAGATAATTCTTATAAAGAAATACTTCTATGACTTATCGGAAATGTTACTTAACGTATGCATTTTGGTTAAAGATGGGTTAATTTAAGGCGAAACAGTCACGGGTCACCAGCTTGAATGAACTCTTAGATTTTCTTGAGGAAATAAAAAGTGACGGGTACCGTATGCCTGCTTGTGAATGTTGGCTTTTTATTCTGAATGCCTCTCACATCGCAGTTAAAGGAAAGGACAAGATTATCAGATGAACTGGAAGGTAAAATATGATTGTGAAGAGGGGCTTGAATGCGGAAGTAGTAAGAGGCGAGTGAGGAAATGGTAGACTTAATGAGTGGATGAGAAAGAGTAGTATGAAACCCGTTTTTAAAAGGAATGCTGTGCTTAGAAAGGCGAAAAAAGAAAAGAGATTGCTAAACATAGAATTCATTCGGTACATCATGACGAAATAAAAATTTACAAATTGGTACACCTATAATCTGTTCTAATATGGAATACTAATACATTTTCGTGCTGCTAATGCGACAAAAATAATTATGAGACGATAAACATCAAAATTATTTGTATATACTCGTATGTATTTATATGATTTACTCTTTATTTCCTCGATGCCAACGAGTTGAGTCTTAATATATCTACTTTTTAAAATGTATCAATAGAATAAACTTAATAGGATAAGTTATTAGAGTTCGAGAAAAGCTCCAAAAAGCCATTGTTTCAATATCAAAGCGTTCAAAGAACGCCTTTTAAAGATTTTCTCGAACCCTAATGTCTTAACACAGTTCCATTTCCTTATAAGATAAGTTGTACCAAAAAGATGAAGATGGCTTAATTTCATTAATTATTTAAATGAAATCATTTAGCAAAATAACTGTTAATATACTCATTTCAATTCCAAGGCATTAAACTAGAATAAAAGCTACGAGTGTCTCTTAGGTTTTCCTGCACCATTAACATGTCGTTTGATTATCCTCCGTTTACGATCGCACTTTCGTGATTCATCCTCATCATGATTCCTAATATTCGGTTTCATGGGAGTCACGTATTTCCACGTATTGCGACATATGTTTCATACTTATTTTTTGTAAACGCCCACATT
This sequence comes from Ladona fulva, assembly GCA_000376725.2. Classification (NCBI taxonomy): domain Eukaryota; kingdom Metazoa; phylum Arthropoda; class Insecta; order Odonata; family Libellulidae; genus Ladona; species Ladona fulva. Next base: position 193,832 of record KZ308343.1, on the reverse strand, counting down.
GTGTTATTTCAGATCTTTCGAAACTGCTCCGAATCTTATACAAGGAATTAGTTGAATGCTCTCTGCAGACCAGAACTTCCATCATTTTTGCAGTAAATCTATTTTTACGATCCAACCGATTTCCTCACATTACATGCAATGTTTTTAATTTCTGCCCTACAACTTTTTATGTGGTTTGAGGAATATATTGAGCGAAATCTTAAAAGCGATTTGATGTACACAATGTGGAAGAAAAAGGGAAAAGGTAAAATAAGATTTCGTACTTATAAAGATTCTTCAAGCGCGGATTTCTGAACAATGAGATAGCTTTACTTGTTTATATATTTATCGCCAATTGTATGACAAATGAACACATATATACGTGTCAATCAGTTGAAGTTTACGTATCGATATCTGATCTCAGAAGAAAATCTCAGCTTTAGAATTTAAATATTAATGATTTTCTTTTCAAACGAAGGCTGAGAACTGTTCCCGCACATGTAATAAGGGCTCTGTCAATGTATTAGTATTATTAGCCTTGTTAAATATATTTCGACATTTCACACGTAGACCCCCACCGGGAATCGACCTCGGAATCGCTTTCATTGGAGTCGAACGCGTTGCCCACTTGGCTATCCGGGAGCCCTTCTGTAAACGTACATAGATAGTGTTCATTGGAAAGGATTACATTTACACGAATGTTTTATTTAACGAAGGAAAAAATTGAGAGACAATGAAGCGTGATCTCTGTGCATCGCTAGAAAGAAGAAATGTCATTAAGAAGTATCATTGCTTGAAGAAATTCTCTTTTTTAATTACTCAATGGTACGTTTGATTTTTCTGTAAAAGGTGGCTTTACAATTTATAGTTGGAAACATTTAGCACATCTGTCACTGACTTCTGTGACTTCTATAACTGAATAGAAGGATAATAATCGTATCGATAACGAATCCAACGAAAGAAAGAATACCTCACTGAACGCTACGAGTACATGAATTATCTGCAACGTCTTTTATCCACACGAATCGTAATTGAAGACGAGAGAGGAATGGTAAAATCGTTAATCCTCACGAAATAATAAGACATCTGTGATAAAGACATTTTTCCTCATTCATTCATTTATTGCAAAGTTCGAGTCCATTTATTTACTCAGATAAAAATATCTTTTGTTGCAGATGTCTCCGAATTCTTAAGGACAATAAAATTATGCTATTAGAATGTAGTAATGGATTTTACATACGACGAAATACTTCCATTGGTGTAACAAGTTTTCATAAAAATGCTCTTTCAAAAGTGTTTCTAACCAAGTCGTACGTAAAAATCTTTCTGAAGGCAAAACATATTGTATAGGCAAAGTATTTGTGCTAGCTTGCATACTTGAGAATTTTCATTCAAATAAAAACATGGTTTTAGTATTAGACATAAACAGATAATATATCAAGGAGATGTTGTTTAAGTAGTAGAATCGTTGGAGAAATATAGGATGAAACAAAAAAAAACTGATTACCGCACATTTAACGTAGTCTGTCACTTAAAAGAATTAATACCTTATCCTATTTTGCTCTTAAGTTTTCTTTCTAATACAAGAAAATCGATTGAAAGAAGGAATATATTCCATATTTTTCATTATCTACATTTTTCTGGTGAATTCTTCTTTCGCTAAATTCACCCAGCATTTGGTTATTTTATACATCCGATTATGTCAAAAAACTTTTGTTTTAATAATAGCATTGACCAGTTTTTTATATCAGCGGTATTCGGCTGAAATACTTCATCTACTTTCATGACAGCTAGGGCGCCCAACTTTATCGGAATGTTATCGAGATATAATCTTGACATAGGAATTTAACCTTGCTTTACAGACTTTCGCTTATCAGGCTACATTAACGTCTTCGATATATCTCATTCGCTTTTACTGCATCATAAAATTTAGCCTTTCAGAGGCTGGGTCTGATGTGTTGGAATTAGAGGTCTGTATTACCTGAAATATAAAGTCCAAGCTCGGCCCGATCCTTTCAAAGGTTAACCAGAACTGTTCCTAATACTGATCGCTTTCTGCGGTCTGAACCAATAAAGAACTGTCACCCAGTCCACCATACCTCTGATTAGAATGGATTTAAGACTGCTTCCATTGAAGATGAATCTAACAGCGAAATTGTATTCTCAAGAGTAATAGATCTTGATCAATTCTTCTCCATGGTTACCTATAATGTTACCTTTTTGAAGAATTTTGTTCGTAGAGATTATTCGCAGGCTTGTTCAAGCTATAAGAATACAACACCATAAAATCATGATGTTGCAATAATTTCATCTATGTTCTAGCTATTTTTTTCCTTTGTTATTGTTTTATTTACTTAGAATTATTTTGATAAATATTATTATAGAAAAAATAACTCACGCAGCAGATTATGTCAAAACAACCTCATAGCAATTCTACTCGGAGCTCTGTTGGCAGCTTTCCTCATTTCAGTTTGTCTCTCATAACAAAGAACGATTTCTTGGAATCCGTTTTCGTCGAGTAAGCGGAACAAATCAAATTCGTCTACGCTTCTAGCCCGTTCATGATTAACGGAAACAAAGGAAGTGCTAACGAAGACACTTCAGCCTACTGTTTCAAGAATTAAGATTGGAAATCTATTTTTAAGTAAATAGTTCTAAATCTAGTTGATGTTTAAGTACTGCAGCAGGTTATAGAAATAATTGGGGAAAAACCATTCTGTTCATGATCCATTAATTTCTATAAATTGGAAGTAGAAAATCACCTTTAAGCCCGGCATTATGATGTGTACTTAATTTGTTAACAAATGTTCACTTTAGACCCGATATTATAATGGTATGAACATTAGTTAAAGTCTTAAAAGAGAGAACGCTTCGTAATTTCCACAGCAGATTTCTTCTGCTTCTGTCTGATTTCTGAAGTCCTTTCCTTTAGGATGTGTGTTGAGATCCACAAAGACACGCTTGAACTTATTAATTTTATTAGTTAAATTCCATTTTAAGTATACAGTAAAATAACGGGCCTTATATTTGCATTGCACACGTTAATTTGTAAATGTAATTTAATTAGTGTGAAAGGAATTGTAGTTTAATGTTGTTAACAGTTAAAATTTAGAGCACTATATTTGCTTCTAAGATTACAACACTATGTGTATGATCTTAGGTAGTAAACGCATGACAGACTGCTTTTAGAAATCTGTGATGAGATAAGAAAGTTGAAACTAGAGGAACTTTCCGAAAATAACTTCGGTCATAAAATTTATTTCAAAATTTTATTTTCACCGTAAACTATACTGGAATTTTTATTCTTGCCAGAATCCACATTGAAATCTGTCTTTCGATGAAAAATATTTATTAAAATGAAAACGCCCTTTCTGTTCATTTTCAGATTCCTTTAACAGTAAATATGAGCGAAAAGAAGCCTTACAGTATTTTAAAATGTGTATGAACTTGTGTGTGATCTTTTTCTAACATATTAATCCTAAACAACAGACTAGGAATTGAAATTCAGTGCTACCGAATAGGTCTATGAATTTCTTGTACAAAAATTTATGAATTTTTTCTTCACGCGGTAAGAATTACGGCATTTGGCGCGTCTTTTAGTAAGGCATGTTCGGTAGGAATGAAAATCGTTTTGGTAAACCACTGAAGGGAACGAACATTTTCTTTCGAGATATATCTTTCGCTTACCTGGAACTTGCGGATGCTGTCCAGCTGTTCCTTGGTGGGGGACCTTTCCTCTTCTCTTTCTGGAGCCCTCGGTGCTGCTACCGGAGGTTTAGGCGCCTCCCTCGCGGGGGGCGGCGGTTTTGCCCCATTTGCCCTCGATCCGTTGACTGGGACAGGGGGTGGTGGTTGGGCCTGACGATAGGGGACTTGGCTCCTTCCCGGTGCGGTTACGGAAGGCCTCGGTGGCGGGTATCTCGGGGGTGTCTTGGTCCGCCCCACAAAGGAGTCTGGCACGTCCACCGCCATCTCGCGATGGGTCTCTGTCGGATCTTCCTCGAAGAGGTGATGCTCTCCCATCATGGTGAGCGGCGGGGCTCCGGTCTCGGGAACATCTGGGTGGTGGGTGCCGCGGCGTCCCACACCCTCCGACGCCGCTGACGCTACCACACCACTGCCGGCAGATATGGCACCGCCGACGCCTCCACCGCGACGCCTGGAACTGGGATTCCAACAAGATTTGAACATGTTGCCCTCGACAGCCAACAAAACCATATCGGTCGAATCCTCTCCCTCCCTTCAGCTCCAGAGGGTGGGAGAGGAGACCGCAATTATAAAATACACTTTTCACTCTCTGGAAGCGTAGTACATAGGCGTAACACTATATATCACTATCCATAAAGCACCCAGATGAACGGAAGGTAATGCTTGATCGCACGTATTGACCGGGAATATCATGATTCACGCCTGAACACATTCTGCGAATCCAGCAGGCCCTCCACGTAAAACATCAGCTGATTACGCAGGGACAAGGGAACAACGTCAACGATAGAACGTCAACACCTCCCGACCTCGCGTCAATGGAGGTGTCGGTCGATGGCGGTGCCATCAACGGATCTCCAAGAGTTATTCCATCGAAAGGCATGCAGCGTCCACTCGCAACTAGCCTACGAAGTGAATGAAAGTGGCAGGGCGTCCCTCACCCACTCCTTCAGTACCAATAAAACCCGCACCGCGCACGACCAAATAAGCGCGATCCAGAGAAGGAATATTTTTCCGCGCGCGCTTTCCTTCCGAAGCGCAGTCTTTAACTGGCCCGCATCTCCCTTTCCCTTAAGTCGCGGTCGCGTGTCGCGTTCAGATCGAGAGTCTCTCCTGGAAGAGGCACTTTTCCTCCCCCTCTCTCGAACGACGTGTCGCCGTGAAGGAGAGAGAGTTCTTTGGGGCAGAGAGGGGCGAACGGAATGCAGCCAGCTCTTGGGCGGGGGCAGTAGGTGTAAGCGGGAGGGGGAGGTCTGCGTAGGAATCTTGGAAGCAACTCGTGATTACATGCGTGGCTTTGGCGAGAGTTGGCGTGAATCGAAGAGCACATAAGGGAGGGCGGATTCCGGGCGATGAGGGGATGACCGGGGGGTGGTGTATGGCGAGGGCACTAGTAAGTTTTCGTTGAGGGAGTCCCTTTCCACAAGGGCTCTCTCTCGCTCCTGCCTTATGGAAAAACGCGGCAGACCGATCCCCATCCCATAGTCTCCGGAAAATACCACCCGCCCACGGACCTGACGGCCCGAGGGGGGGTGTACCTGAGAGCCTTTGCCGCTCCAGGAAATGACGGCCGAAGCTAATCTCCCGATGAATTTCACTTCCCCTGTCCGTTCATCATAATCTCTCGAATATTCGGGGTTAGGAATGTTGGTGCCAAGGATGGCGAATCAACCCCCTGCATTGAACCTATCCCTGGCGCCTGTCTTGAGATTAATACATCCTGTTCATTACTCTTTACCTCTTAACGTTTTTTTAAATAATTTCATCTATGTTGGAATAAAGTAAATAAGATGAACCGACATTTTAACTTATACACTACCAGAATACGAGAACATACACGACCCGGTTTACATGTTATCATATACACGAAACCTGGGTCGTGTATGTTGTTGTATTGTAGTGGTGTATTAAACTGTTAATTCATCTTATTTACTTTATTCTGTTATGGCATACCACCAAGTGAAGGCCGAAACCGTCAACGCTATTCAATGTTCTTACGGCGTTGAATAAGAATTTATCTACAAGGTTCGTGTCCTATCGTACATTTCCATTGCTGTATTTCCCCATACCACCGAGGGCGTCGACTTCTCTCACTCATTTACTGATCTCTTCAACTTCATTTTGTTTAATTCCGCTTCCCTTGTTCAGTATACACGAATCGTTCTCAACGTTTTGTGTTACTGCTTCCCTGACGTCGAAACAGTTTCTTTTGTATACGAGCATAATAAGAGTGTCTTCAGCTCCAACGCAACCCTTTGTTATTTTATCTTGCTCTATTTTCTTGCTTGCATCCTGCCTTTTGTTATCGTATTTATTCCTTCAGATTTTCAGATTGTTCGAAAAGGCGGAGGAGGCAGTGCGTACTTTGTTATTTTTGGTATTTTTTCTGTGATGCGATTGAATGAGAAAGATATCGATTTCAGTATGATATCATGGAATATATTTAACTTATTTATCACGTCTAAATTATTCGATAGACGGGATCTTACAGTATTCTAAGGTTTTATCTGTTTATCATGGATGCTCTCTAAAAGTGAAGTCTTTCAAAGATTCAAATTGCTGATATAATCTGTTGTATCATGGAGAAATTATATAGCAGTGGAAAATCAACAAGGAATTGTGATAAGTCATGTTTAAATGGTTTCTATTGCCACGTCTTGAGGAATGAAATATATTTGTTTGGTGGTACGGGATAGAAAAAAAATCTTTATTTACTTTTGTCTCAGTCTTATTTATAGCTATAAGGATATATAAGCTACTGAGGTATGAGTGATGCGAAACAATTGCATTCATTTTCGACACATAATCGAATTCTTTGAAAATTCACATATGGTCATTACGCTTAACTGTACGTTTTCCACAAATAGTATTCTCACTCATTGAGGAAAGTAAGGGCAAATTAACATACTCCTCATTCTGTACATCGCCTCATCCACTCAACAAGGCTTTTGGTAACAAATTGTGGAGGTTCAAAATGATTCGGTGCTGTACAGAAAGATCGAAAGTACGATTCAGGAAGTAATTAACTGCGTAGGATCGTTAGTCACGGCTCCAATCATTTTTCTCCATTTCCTCGTGTAAATAAAACCGATGGTCGCCTAGCAACTCAAATTCTGTCTTTTCTCCCTTTTTTGCTACGCCCTCTCCTTTTGTTTTTCATTTTCTTTCCCTGTCCTTCTCCCCTCTTTCGCTTCACCCAACGCTCATTGTATGGTCTCACGGTCTTCTCGAATTGCATCTTGGGAACATTCGTCACACATGCGTGCGCTTCGGATGAAACGATTTACGGGACGTCGCATGCGTTGCGCACGGGATACTAATTTTCCCTTTTCCGAAGCTGCGGCTCCGGAGTTAGTCGCGCTTAAACTTCAAGGTGAGTTAGGCGGATTTTTACCGTGATATCCATCGATGCGAACGCGTTTGCCTTCTTAGGAGGACTGCAGAGGAGCGAAACTTCTGTCCGTTTGAAACTAAAAATGCTCTACAAATTGTTAAGCGGTGTAAACGGCTGAGATTTTTCGGTTCAAAAAGGCATAGCCTATCCTCTATTTCGTTCCAGTTATTAATATAGATACTGATCTGAGGCAGAGATTCTATGTATAATGTAACTAATCAAAATAATATGCCGAGTATAGAAGAATTAAATGGCACTGGTTGGTGCATTTAAGTTTACGAAGTATACGATAGAAAAATATGCGCATTTCAAAATGTTGATGACATTCTATGTATTCATTTACATTAATTTATTAGAGCCGTTCGAGTTAAACTATGGAATAGATAACTTTTCCATGAACTATCTACTGTCATTTTCTTCGTTTCTAGAATTTTCAGGTTATTATTGACATTATTCGTTCTGTATTGGCGAGGTAAGGTCCGGTGGGCCACTCTTCCACTTTACCTTTACTTGTCAAAGTCACATTCTGTAGTTAAAGATTTAAAATGACAAAAATATAGAGAGAAAAATATTTGGGGGAATAATCTCTACAACTGAAGATCGATAGAGAAAAAAATCCACCCTCACTGCAGTTGATCACGAGTGAAAAAAATGACTAACCCATTCAGAATAGAAATAAGTTGTTTTTATTTTTTTGCTGTATTTATTTCGTATATTTAATAAAACTTGTTTATTTTAAAACATTCTATACTAATCAAATGCACTCATAGTATTTATGCTTAATTCAACATACCTATAAATCGCATGTTAGAAGAAATGTTATTCCTCGAAAAGAACATAGTTATCATTCTCCTCGTAGGTTTCCACTCGATCCAACATTTCACGACTCGATCGAATATACAGCTAGGACTCTTCTCTTCATGCAGGCTTCTGCATATCCAACATTTGAAATCCCCTTCTCCCATAGTTATGCTGAGATATTATTTCCCTGTTTAAACCTGTATTCCTTTCATTTCTCTTCCCATTGATTGCCATGGTAATATTCTTATCATCTTAGTATAGTTATTTTGATTGTATGCCATTGCCATTGAAGAGATCTTTTTGCCACAGTTTTGAAGCAGAGCATCTTTTGTTAAATTGTTTTCAATGCTCTGATTTTCGAATTTTATTGTGTAAAATTGGCTGGAAGCATGTTCTCATGATACTCTAACAATAAGAAATCGTTTTTTGCCTTACAATATCCTCATTGGTCATACTTTTGCTCCATATAAAGTAATATTCTGTACTATACTACGAAATATCCTTTTTTTATCTGGTTGAGGCACTTAATCTTTTAATCATCTAATTCGGATGCATATGAAGGAGTATTTTTTCTCCCTCGCTCGTGTAGTTCGTTAAGGATACTTAAATGTTATTATTCATTTGAGATTTCTACGGTCATTCAACTAAAGTAGATTTGAAAATTTACGAGAAATCATTTGATGACATGATCAGTCAGCTAAATCTCAAAAATAAACTCCTTTACCCATTTCCTTGTCCAGGAATACCCGAAGTGCCATGTTCGCTCGATGCAACGAAAGATGTCTCTTTGCCGCTGACATAGACTTAAAGCACGAAAGTTATTTGGGCAAAATAATCCTCGGCGAGCAGGGAAGCTTCCGTAGTCGACAGAAGAAAAAAAGAAGGCAGCGAAGGAGCGAGTTCAATTCCCTTTGGAGGTTAGAAATATTTTCGCCGGAGTCCTTAAACGCATTACGAGAGTGGAGATAAGGCGCGGGTTGAACCCCATGGACAACACGCGAGGAGTTGCCGAGACAAAGCAGTTGCGACTCCTTCCACTGTTTTGGCCCCAGTCCAAGGAGGGAACGCAGAAGTCACGTTGGCGGGGGAGTCAGTGAGGTGGAGAGAGGAAACGGAGAAACGTCAAGGTTACTGAAAAGGGGAAGCGGTGGAGGAAATGAATTTGGAGAGGTGGATGAGATGAGACAATAGGAGGGGAATTTGGGGGATTTGAAAAAGTGAGGAAGATTTGGATGAGGAGCCGAGGTAAAAGAGTGGAAAAAGCGGTGGGAAAGTGAGGAGGTATTAGAGGGATTGGAGGGCAGAGAGAAGGACTAAGAGGAAGTATTTCACCATGATATAGAGGAAAGGAGCAGGGAGATGATAACTATGAATTCCTACGCATAACCGTTCACAGCTCACTAAACCATACTTTGCGTCAGCTTCAGAAACATTTTTTGAGAAGAAATCTATTTGAAGGTAGAATGGAAAATATTTATATTTTACATTCATACAATCAAACGATAAAATGTAGTAGTGGTATTGTTAAAAGTGCTTCGACTTCTAAGGTCATTTCACACATAGGGCCCCGCCCCCACCCCACCGGGAATCAAACCTGGGATCGCTTTCACCGAAGTCGAACGCGTTGCCCACTCGGCTATTCGGGAGTCGCACGATAAAACGTCTCGAGCAATGTGAGCAAATATAAGTTTCTTATCAGTGGTATAACCATGAGGGGTTCGTGGGGTCCAGACGCCCCCTAGAGGAATGAGTGGGGAGGAGAAATTTGCGAAGGAAGAAGACTTGAAATTTGCAGGAAGAGATATTTTGGATGCCCTCTTATGGAATTTCTGGCAAGGCCCTTTTTTCTTATGCACTTACAAATATGTATATACTCGTACAAGGAATGAAATCAGAAGTTAATAGCTGATTAGAAATGGAATTTATTATACGAAATAAAAAATTATAAATAGAAATACTCGCATGCCGTTCTAAATGTAGCTGTTTTGGTAAGGAAGAGTTGCATATCTTTTCTAAAAGCCATCGTTATGGGAAGGAAGATGTAGAATTGCATTGGAAGGACATGAAGCCAAATGGTAATGAGAAAGTAAGAACGAGCTACGCGAACAAGGATACAGAAATAGAAGACATTTGCAAGGCCAGGACATAAGAAGGCAAATAGGATGTGAAGGTGAAAGATATTCATATCAGTGGAATTTTAGAGAAACTAGTATTAATACTACCTAATGGTTAAAATTCCTATTGTGGGAATGACAGGGATAGCGACTATATTGAAAAGCTTCTGGTTTCAGCATGGAAGGTGAGAAAATTGAACCAAATATTTTGTTAGTATTGTTAATTTAACGGTGATAAGATCTCAAATACATTAATGCCTTCCGATTGAAGCACATCAAAGATGGATGTATTGATGTATCTCCGAGTTTGAGGAGGAGATGTACTGATGAGAATAAGCAGAGAGCGATTTTGATGAAATGTGAGTTGAATGACGCTTTTGCATGTAAAACAATGCATTGAAAAAGACATGTAAAGTAATATCGACGACGGAAAGAGAGAGGATAGAGAAAAAGAGAAAGAATGGAGATGAGCTGGAGAGTGGAAAGATAAATCCACTGTCACCGCCCACAACCAACTGAGCTCTGTGTGATCCTATTAGCCATTCTTTAGCTGTGGTCACAAGGTAACGAATGGTCTAAACTGGCTGGATGGGCAGATGAGTCGTGGTTTATGGTTTTGCGTAACGCAATTTGTAGTTAGTTGTCAGTCTGTCCAATCTGAACTTTCGTTTGGAGAAAAATTCTCTCCAGTAGCGGTTTGAAAGGATTCCGTACAGGAAACTCATTCTGCCGCCAGCGTGAGGAGGTCTCAGGGTGGCAAGAGAACAACCACTGCGGGAAAATAGATTACTACCTAGTAGGGAGAAGGGAATTCGGCTCTAAGTGTAGGGTTTGAAAAGATGAGGACGAAATGGAGGGGGAATGAGACTGTAATTTTCAGTTCCTAAGCTGAAATAGAATTTTTGTCTTATCAAATTTTGTCAAGCGTTATGCGAAAGTGGGCTATGGAGGAATTATGGAGGGTTGGATTTTTTTCGTAACGTTCTTCAAATGAAACGCCTCTCGAGATATTGGTTTGGAGAAAAATTCTCTCCAGTAGCGGTTTGAAAGGAAAAGTAACACTGGAAAAATTTTTGAAAGAATCTAGAAAAATGTATGGTGAAGGTATCGGGATTTCTAAGGGCGGTTCCCAGAATATTGACGTGAATGGGATTCGAACCCAGGCATTCCACTTTCCAGAAGGGTGTTCTTAACACTGAAAGTGGAAGACCTTGGTTCAAGTCCCAGTCACGTCGATATTTCTCTTTATCCCTGCGTTCTAGGGGGTAAAGATATAGTGTGCGCGTAGTATGAAAAGTACTTATTTACGAGTACCTCCACTCTGATTCTTCTAGTATCGGCGTTTTATAACAATATCTTCACATATAAATTATTATGTATTAATATAAATATATTTTAATGGCATTTAGGCAGTACTTCTTGTAGTGTCGTGATAACATTTAAAATTTGAGTGAATTCATCGACACATAATATTGCATTACAGATCAAAATCCAGCCATGAAGCTTCTCTAGAAATTCCTGTTTGATTGAGTACGAAGAAAACCAATTCTTTCACCGCGTAGCAGAACAAAAACTAGTGAGATAAAAAATTCAAGATTCAAAGCTTCACCATTTGAAGAAAATATATGGTACCTAAACAATTTAAGTTTCTTACAGATCAATCGATATAGTTGTTACATTAAGGGTGTGATGAAATTATAGAAGAATCTAATGGAATAGATGAAGTTATTGAACCTTAAAGGTATGATGCATTCCTCACAGACAGTTTTTTTCCAAACAAAAATCGTTCCGGTGAGTAACTTCGATTACGTGCTCATTCGTATCATCTTTCATAGGTTTCTTGTCACAATTTGAAATGCGTATTTCTCAAGCATAGAAAGTCATCGAGCATTTGATAGAACGTAAAATACAACAAAACACAGTCGATGTAGGTACTTCAGCGTTACCAAATTTTCCCCTTCAATCAAAAAATATCATTAGAAAATGAGATTCTATTACATTAAATGTAGGAGCGTTGAGATGGTTAAAACAGTTTTGTTTCAATTTGAGAAATAGAAAAATCCTATGTTATGGTAAATTTAGAACATCTAGTCAAGGAATACAATTGGCCTTATGGTTTCTTAACGTACAACCGCTTTGAAATTAAAATTAACTTTAGTATATAGCGATTTATTCAATTCCCTCCCTTATCATTACAATTATTTCTGTTACCTCTGCGGATCTTTTTTATCTTCTGTACATCTGTTACCTTTTTTCTTTATAATTTTTTGTGAAAACTCGGTTATAAATTGTTCCTTAATTCATTAGTTTCCTGTTTCTTCTACTATGGTAATTTTTATTTAACTTCTTTAATGCACGTGATTTGAGTTTTTAGGTTTTGGCCAAAGAAGTAAGATATCCATTATTTTGTTATCTATACTCTTGGAAGGTTCCTCAAAAAGGAGATTCTTCTTTTCCCGAACTTTTGAATTACAGCAGTACTTCCTCAATACACACGAATTAAGGCATTCGCGCCTTAGCGAAACATTTTAAAATATCTAATACATTTCGAAGTTATTGCCCAGTAAAATTTTTAATGCAAAGTTGCGAATGATATCTAGATGGATATGTGTAACGAAAAACATTTGTATGTAACCTCTATGAATATCAGCTATATAGAAGCTTTCTTATTAAAATATATACCAGCTGCTCCTATATTGTTTTCTAAATTTGGTTCTAGAAAATGTCGTACCATTTAATAAAATATTTAATTTTTGACGACAAAAGGCCCAGTTCAGCTATCTTGAACACAAAAACATAGCTCTTGGAAGTTTAATAAGATTTTTATTCTTAAGTTTGATAACTGAACTTGAAGAGCGGATTTTGATTGTAATCTACAGTTATGTTTGAAATTCCATCCTTATTTTTAAACATTCCAGACATAAAACAAGGAAATTAACGATTTTCGATAAATTATCAATATTTGAAACCCGTCCGATTACCTTGTCTACGGACCTCGAATACACAAGCATAGGCTCAGCGTAGGCAAAGACATCAAAACCCCTGGTCAACAAATTAGCCCGATTTCGAAGAGGGTCTTTTTGCTTTTATATTTCGTAGACGGCAATCACGGCATTTCCGCGAAATTTATTGCGTCATAACACTCAGCCTGTGTCTACTGAAGAGATCACCGAGGAAATGTTTGTGAAGGACATTGCTTTTGTTTGTCAGGAGCAAAAACTCTCTCTCCGAGAGCGTCAAGGGAAGAGCGGAGGGGCTGATGAATTGAGTGGCGAGAAGTGAAGGAGAGGCGCCGTCTCATTGGAGTCAGTCCGTGAATAAAAGTACTCGATTTAACGCGGAGCTCGTTTCGGGGGAAGAAGCTGCTGACGTAGAGCAAGCCCTACGTAACACGCACGTAGTTTCTTCACGTATTCATTCTGAGACGAAAAGCGAGGCGAACATTCGTTCATCATTCACGAATAAAAAGAGCGCCGCCCAGCAGCAAACAATACAGAGTGTGACGAATTGAAATTTGAGTCACCGAGCAAAAGAACGGCGGCATGACGCGCCAGAAAGAGCTTGCAAAGCGTGTTTACGTCCGATCCAAAGATAAGGGCGATCTCTTTCTGTAGGGGAACTCCGATCGCAAATTGAGTCGCTCAGCGATTCCTAAGGAGAAACCGGAGATGAATTTAGCTCCAATCCATCGGTTATAGGATAGCAACAGTTACTGGGATTAGAATTATTGGAAATTACACTCGATTTTCCAGAACATATATCTACCTCTAAATAATGAATGTAATACGTTGTGGAATCGTATTACTTATTTTAAAGATTTGTCTGCAGAAACACTGTATTTCATGAGCCTCCAAATCATAAAATACAACGAGACTTTGGCTAATACTTCGAGTTTTCAGTGGAATTATACAGGAACGGACAGCTATCACTTCTCTTTCGTCATTTCTTATATTTCAGTGCTTCGCGTAAATGCTCGAGAATCTTCAATAACATTCGTCAACGTAGTCCATTAGATGACAAATGATAACATCGGCTGAACAATTCCTGCTTGTTATTTGGAGAAAGATTTACTTATTATTTGAAGGTTTTCGAGGATGTATCACAGTATATCGATTTTTAAGTTTTTATCGTGCTTCCTCAAGCTTTTCTAGGTTAAATAAATGATGACATAAGCCATACAAATACAATTTTATCAAATAAAGATGTATTTTCTAATGACAAGAATGCCTCATTGTAATGGAATATTTATAATGGAATTATAATGATAATCTATAACAGACCACGTCTATGAACAATGTTACTTTTCATTTGGTTTTCGAATAACGAGTTTGAATTTCATCTTTAAATTAGGCGACACTTCGTTTAAACAACATCTCCGTACTTTCCTGAATTTTGAATGCTGCGGAACAGAAGCTAATCGGGGCGTCCTGCAAAGAGAGAGGCGGTGAAATAGTTTATCACCCAAGCAATCGCGGAGAAAAAACTTTTTATATAAATGGTGTTCAAGTATATCTGAAAGGTTGCGGAGACATATTGTCGAACAGCTTATATTCCTACAATTGGAATGAGGTCTTAAAACAAGCTGCTGACTACAAATAATTTTTCTATCATTTTAAGTACGCTCTCTTTTCTGGTCTCTCTCATCCCCAAATTATCATCCATTAATTATCAAGGAATTCCCAGATAAAGGTCAGATTAAATTTCCTTGTGACGCATTTAAATTCTCAATAGTTCAAGCGCGTTGTTTGTGCGATCATTGAAACGTCTATGAATTGGAAGAACAAAGGCAGATGACATTTATTTTCTGCGGATATTGTTTATTATTGTTTCTGTACTCATGATTTTTCTCATATTATTAGTGATTGAGGGATAAAATGATTAAAATGGAAACGTGTTCATTTGCTGCAGCCTGTGCATTTTATAGCTTCTTTAATAAAGTTTAAGGTATTCTTCTTTTAATGTTAGCTAATTATTTGAATTAATTCATTAAATAAATACAAAGAAGGAGGTGATGTTATGTATTATAATACATAATGAATGACGTCAAATGGTGAAAGATAAAGATAAGACGATGGCCATCAATCAAATATTTAGTAATTAACATGAACTGAAGGTGCTTAAATTAAAGCCTATATAACGCTATGATTAAATATTTCAAACAGTTCTGCATTCCATATTCTGGTGCATTCACAATAGTAATTACGGCAGGTTTCCTTGTATTCTCCAAAGTTAAGTCTCCGTAACCATAAAAACATAGGCTGGATAAGAGAATGCGTTCCAGTTTCTGAGAACGGGCGAGTGAATTAATCAGCTGAAGGATACGTGGGGAGCGCGATCGAGACAGATTGGAATGTGTGTTGGAGAAGCCACAAATGGCATCCACGGATTTTTTTTCTAATGTTAAGGTAGTCGACCGACGTAAAGGTGATAGTGTAACCTTACAAGGACTTGGCCTGCGTACCATAAACTGGGCCCTTAATCATATTCAAGTTGACACGTAGACATACATAAATTGCATCTAATAAAATCTAGTAACCTTTCAGTTCATAGAAATTCACGAAAATTAATCATTGAGGGAATAGAAAATAATAAATAGCTGATCTCAAGTCTAACAGTGTAGTATACAAATGTAGGTGTGCAACTCGGAATCGTTCGCACCCCGATTAAAGATGAGAAATGCTGTGCGCTTTTTTATGTTTATTGTCGCGTCAACTCGCACATCCAAATGAAATATTTACCGATTTCGACACAATATATCTTACGAGATACCAAATGTTTGAGGTAAATGTCGGTACCAATCCTTATAAGGTAAACATGGCATTATCAGGCATTATTTTCTTTGCCTCTCCTCATGGATAATGTATTAGTGTGCCATTGTTTGTGAGTCAAGTCCACTATGAATATCAAGTTATAACAAGGGACGATAATATCATGTGTATAGGTATTTTGCAATGAAACGGTATTAAACGAATGCCACTTCGCAATGTTCATAATTCATTTTTCTTTCCCTTTTAAAAGTGAGGAAGTGCAATAACAGATTCAGCATTCCAATATGAATCTCTCCGTTGATATTTGTAGGCCGTGTGAAATGATTCGTTGCATTGTATCGCAATGTATTTTATGTATATGGTGATGTATTAATGTAGACATACATTAGAATCATGTGTCACGGTTTTTAGCGGAAATCAAAGTAACGCATTGTAAAAATTAACATAGTGAAAATGATCTTCTAAATTTGTCAGATTTATGTGTGCAACATTAATTTCCTTATGGAACAAAAATGTGTCGAAATACTGTACGAGTTAAAAATATTCTGACCTCGAAAGTAAGATTATGCTGTGAAATATTTGCGAAGATTGATTAAAATAGTTCGTAATTGTAAAAAGAAGTCGGTCGCCTTAGGATTTTAGGCGTCGAAAAAAATTCTAACGAAAGAAATACACGGAAATTCATATTTCTTACTTCAGCACGAAATGTCTCGAGTAAACGAGACTCCAAGTAACGGACACTTACTCGCGGAATTTCTCAACTTCGAATTATGTCCCGCGATCCGTCTCCCTCCGCTTTGGGCATCAAGATGAATTTCTCTCGGAGAAACAGTTACTCTCTCTGTCACCAGGTCGAGCGGTTGGTGCAACGATTAGAGGAAATGAAGGAGGTTAAATGCAGGCAACGTGATTCACCCTCTTTCGAAATTTCCCTGATATATCACCCGGACTACTGAGGTGTTATGGAATGTATATGCTTATACATAAAATTAACGCATACATGTAACTAATTCATTAATTTGTTTAGGAATATAGATACATCAGGATATTTTAAGAGAAAATATTTAATCACATATCCAGCTTAAATATAATTAATATTTGTAGTATGAGGTAAATATTTTCTAAACTTTAACAATGAAGTTGATAGTAATATCTTCAGGTTTGTCTTACAGACAATTATATTCAACTGCGCTATATCTTAATAGACCACCTCTATTCCGCTTTAATTCTTCCAAGCAAACTTTTTAAAGCTAAAAATCATTAAACAGTTATCTGAGTATATTATTTTACATTTAAATCTGAACAACCTGACTAAGTAGAAACATCTCAAGATTAAATTCTTTCAATGCTCATTACGAAATAAATTCAAATTCGAAAAGAAGAATTTCTTGTTTGACGACATAAAGGTCGCTTAGGATTCGAAAATTGGCTAAAATATTTTTTCTTTATCTTCTAATGCATTTCTTACTATTTTCATCCCTATTTATACTGTATTTTACTTCTTAAGATGACTATAGTAAGAAATGTCTTAAATAATATGACGAACGGAAAATCTCCCACTCATTCCTCCTTAAAAGGAATGCCTTCCAAACGTGATGTCTCACGGAACACAATCGTACCATATTATATGTACATTTGTTACTTTTTCATTGGTAATAAGAATACTATTCTTTACATTTTATATTTACTTCAGGTAGGACAACCTCCCAAAAGGATGATTTTAATGCGACACGGAACTTATACGTAAGTTTTCCGTGGTGGAAAAAGGGTTGGGAAGCACTTCTTCACAGGATCACATAGGATTATAATACACACATAACAAGTTAGGAATGAGACAGCGGAGGTAAGGGGGCTGTGTGATGGACACGAGCGTTCTCAAGGGAGAAGCAGCGTATGTGGGCAAACGTACAGATGTTTGGTGCTGATAAGGCCCAGGAAACAACAGTTATGTACACATACGTACACGAGTACTGTTAGGCCGTCTACATAGACTAGAAAACTACTCGATGAGGAAGAGATGCAAATTTCGCATGTTCAACAGAAGGAGGGCTGAGCCGTGCTTCGGCGATTGAAATATGGGACCGTCACGCCCGACTCCGTCCATGCTTGCATTCGAAGCTGTCTTAGTTTTTATGGGACCCGTTTAATGCAAGGAAGGAAAATCGTTCCAGCTTTTGGTGGCATCTGTAAGACTGCAATCAAAGGAGATAAGTCCTAGTTAGATTCCAGGTCAAGAGCCAAATTTTTAAAAGGTTTCCGTATAAAATTGCCTCAGGGAGTGGATCGGAGTGTGGCCTCGGGTCTTATGAACCTAAGAGGCCACGGAAGTGAACCTAAGAGGCTGCGGAGAGGATCGGAGTGCGGCCACGGGTCTTATGAACCTAAGAGGCTGCGGAGGTGCGGAGTGTGGCCACGGGTCTTACGAACCTAAGAGGCCACAGGGAGTGAAGGAGAAGGAATGGGTCCATGGAACGGTTCCTATTTATAGGGAGAAAAGGATCGGAGTCAGGGTGCATAAGGGTGGGGAGGGCAGAGGTCACGGCGGAAAGCGTATGGGAAAGGAACGCAGAAAGCGAATGGGAGATGCTGTGTCGCCAGAAATGTTTGGATTTAGGCGTCTGGTCAAGTGGGTATTGGTGTGATGTCCAGTGCGAGAGTAAGATCGTCGGGTAGGATGGGGAGAGGGAAGCGGAGGGTAGAGGAAAAGGAACAACGCGTTGAAAGAAGTTATTAGGTCGCTTGCCCTCCACAACAGAACCACAAATCAGCTTAAAGTCACCAATGGAAATATTACGTGAACATTTACCCATGTGTCTAGCAACACTAGACTGTTGATATCTTCTGGATTTATCCTTGTGATTTCCTGGGGGGAAATAACCTCATAACACCGCTTTGTGAGCCGGCTGCCTCTGTGAGGACCTCTGACGGCAGGTTGTGCCACTATGTGGAGACTGCCAGTCTTGCTCACAAAGCATTCCCTTAACAGTGTGAGAGAGACGCGGCACGGTAGTTCAGCGGTTAGAATACCTGCCCGGAAAGTGGGAGACCTGGCTTCGAGTCCCAGTCGTGTCGCTATTTTTCACACTTGTTATTCCTTTGTAATAACCCTTTTTTAGTCTGTCCAATGTATTTCAAACCACATTCGGAACAAGTAATCTTCACAGTTCACAGGCTTGTCTACCTACCACTAGATAATACCAGGTTTAATAAGGAGTAGAGTTTCATTAAAAATACTGCCATACAGTTAGGTTGCGATCCTTCGTTAATCAACCCACTAGTTAAAAGACAAAAGTAGATCGTAACCGCATCCTTATTCATAAGCTTCTTCAACGGTATTTTGGGACAACTCGCTAGAAACTTTGCGTTTTTGTGAATTTCTGCGAAAATTATCACGAAAGTTTTTCTACTAACTTTCCAAATTCGCCGATTCTTTTTACGGCACGGCTGAGAAAGTTATGTCCTAAGATCGTGAATTTCTCAAGAAATCCAATTTTGTTTTGCTCTTCCATATCCATTACGTCCTACTTTTATCGTTCGGACTGAATCTCATTTCGTGTTTGTTCCCACGTCTTTTAGGTATGAATCGGAAATCATTAATACGATGATGATCAAACTGAAGGACTTTGGTAGAGGAAGCTCTACACCAAAAGCTCTCAACCAAATTCTATCGGCGTTTGAATTTATAAACATGAAGGTAGTTCAAGATTCGGGCACGTATAGCCCACCTGCGTTTCTGAAGAGAGTGAACCGACTGTTCTTGACCCACTGCTCAAAAGTCGCTCCGTAACACATTAGCGGAGCCCGCGCTTTCGCTGTGGGAATGACTAATGCGAAATGAGTCTCGAAATCTACATCCGATTCCGATTTAAGGACGTGACTTCCAGATCCTTACTGGTTAATCGAGTCACGGGTAACAGGTGATGCGGAGGATGTGCCCTAAATCGTTTTTCTTTCTTTTCTTTGCGAACACCATCACCGCGCTAATGTGAGATACAAACGACACGATGTGTGGGAAAGAGACACATGAAGGAGAGAAGTCTAGAAGAACTTTTTCAACCTCAAAGTTTCGAATGTATGCCACGTGCACCAGATTTTATCTCGTGGTTTGATTTATATCCTCCAGAGGAGACTAGTAGTTTTTCCCGCAGCATCACTTGCGAGTGAAGCGAATCCCCGGATGTTTTTCTCGTACCGTACGATGGACGTTTTCTTAAGGAGAGTTGTTCGGAGTATAAGATAAAAAACAGGGATTTCGTAGGAATGGGAATGAAAAATGATAGTTCTTGTTTTGTAACCAAATACTATTGAAATCCTAGCGTGTAAATTCTAATTTCTTAGGTGAGACAGTCTCAGTTGGTGCGAACAACGCTCGGGACTTTCGATACGTGTCCGTCATGTTTTCGTTGTTGATACGAGACAACCTTCTCTAGACTCGTATCAACAACGAAAACATGACGGAGAGAAGGTTGTCTCAGAATCGCATGAGAAACAGATTTAAAGAAATATAAATTTTCCGGTATACTATCTTCATTTATTATTCTGAGTTCAAATAAAATTTTCGAAAAGTGAAATATTTCTGCCGTTGCTTTTTCCCTGATACCAACGCTATTAACGAACATTCTCTTGTATTTGTTAAAATTAAGGAATCTTTCGATAATATTTTTCTAGCTACTAGCATTTTATTGAAAATTAGCTGTTTTATCCGTACCATGAATGTCTTCAAATTTTCATTAGTCATTCGATTTTAATTAGGAATATTCCAACAAACGAATTAAGGCTAATCTGTGAAGAGTTGTTATATCCATAAAAGAGGGGTTTTAAAAGGGTAACTTCGAAGGTATAGCCTAAGGGAAACCTCGGGCCAAATCCGGCCTGAGAACGGCTTACATGCGACCCACGTACAAATTAGACTGTGTCTTTCTAATTATCTTACCCTCATGATTTTAGACCTTTACCTTTTCTATGTGCTTTCTCGAATTTTTGACGCACTTGCATTTTTCTAATTATTTTAAGTTAAAACTACTTCGCTTATTCCTTTTCAATTAAGTTATGTGTGATGCTAAGTTTATGGCTAGAAAGCCAAATTTTCTTTGAAACAGACCGAGACTACATTACTGATGAGGCCCTTCCGTTAAACATTTTTTGGCACCCCTGATATACAGAGGGAATTTTATTTCTAAACGGAAATTATTCCCTTTTCTAATACAATTCCTCTTTTATTTTCACACTCTACAAAATTCTACCATTAAATTTAATTTAACCGCCGAAAAACGCCAAATTGTGCAATAGCTATGGACAGAAAACCGGCACCTTTACATAAGAGAGGATGGCCCATGCTAACAGCATCGCGATTTGCTTCAATCTGGCGCTAGGAAAGGAAAGCAGCGCGTTGCCTGCTAGAAATTTCTTTTGGAATGGGAAAGATACCTCTGCTTTTCCCAGCGGAGGAATTACTCCGCCAGATGCTACCCTTTCGCGTCCGATGGAATCGCAGGTGCTTGGCTGCGCGAGTTTATCCTTTGGAATAGCCGATTTTCCGTTGCGATCTCACCGAGCAAAAAATCTTGCCATTTCTTCCTCTCTAAGGATGCAGATTGGATCGAATGAAATCGCCACCCTCTTTAAGGCGAAGAACGCGGACGTTTGGAGCGTTTTTACCTCTTAGGTAAAACCAACCGCAGTGCTTTCAAATTACTCTATTTTTCAGTACCCAGGTAATATCTTGCTAAAGTAACCGGATACCCGAGTATTTCAATTCATGAATATGATGGAGGAGCAAAGATAAATTCTTTGTTAGCAATGAGAAAAACTTAGAATTTATAGGGTACAAAATTCTGCAAAAACATAACATTTCCACAAATGAAGTGGAAGAATGCTAATATTTTTTCTCGTTGTTACTGAGTTTCCACAAAGTAACTCCTGATAATATCTATATTATTTTATTACATTTACCAACAATTTTATATCGCTACCTTCTGTCCTCGTATATATAAGTCGATAGAAGTCATATTAAATGTAGTATACTTATTTGTACATAAGAGAAAATAAAATCTCGCATCTTAGTTTAGTCCAATGGGACAGGTTATCGAAAGCAAAAATGTTCTAATCAAACTTCGAAGCCGAAATCTATTATCAACAATAAGAATGTGAATCTTTATGGAATTTCCTTCATATGAAACTTGTCTAAAGTTAATGTGCAAGTTTGCAAGATTTTCAACTTCTGGTTCTAATCGTAAAATTAATCGTAAAATATGCCAAGAGTCCGAATTGATAGACAAAAANAATTTTAGGATACACGAACTTTTAGAAACGTGAAAGATGTCAAACGTGGAAAAGTATTCCTGATGTACCCACGATATTCATAATCAGGAAGGAAACTATTTACTTTCGTTATGGGCGTTTACTTTCTTCGTGTCTTCGACAAGAAAGCGCTTGGAGACACTTTTTCTCTTCGAGATTGGAATAAATGTAAATGCTCATCGTTCATGCTCAGACCTTAATCACGTGTTCCTCCTGCTTGAGGAATCCATCGGAAGACGGGTCAAACACGTTCCTCCGAAAGATGGAACTTTCTCTCGCAGTGAAGAAGCCGCGCACTGTCTCGATAAGGGGGTCTTCTGTCCCCTCAGGGTTTCCGATCTCAATAAAGAGAGAGCCGCTCTTATTTTTTATAACGAATGGACCAGAAATAGTACAGAACACTTTCTTAAAGACCGCCCATAAAAAGATGCAGTTCTACTTTCTACTGTGGTTTTCCGCCGAGATTGATTTACCTCGGCTGAAGACGAATATCCAATATTTATGTGCGAAAATGTTTACCTCTGAAAGAGCATTGGAAATAGTAAATATTTGAATGACGATGGCTTTTAGCGTTGTAATCCCTCATAGAATCTACTGATTTAGCGAAATATATAGATGTATAGATTTGTACTTATACATGGATACAAAAATGCAATTTCAGGAAATACGTAGCATTTAAAATGGTGTTATTCGAGCAGCATCGAAAGTGCTGATGCAAGAAATTTTAACTTTAGAAGTTGTGCTACTCGGCTTTGGTTTAAACATTACTTGAAGTAGTTTTTTCTGAAGTGACTTTTCATTTATTTGGTTACAATGGTCTTGAATTATATCTACACTTTGCGACAAAAATTCTTCTACCTTCGCCATGGAAAATGGAAAACTTTAATTTTCAGTACTATTTCAGCACAAAATAATCAGTACTTTTGGTGTAATTTCTTCGTTTTACGTTCGAAAATCTACATTGCTTCAAACGATGAGATAGTCAACCCAAGAAGGTGATTATGCTCATGGGTTTGTGGCCTCAGTTTTCCAAAGACTCGATTTCTCGATAAGAAGCTCTAATATTGGAGAATATGAAGAAAACTCCGAGTACCAAGGTAATAATCAATATCACCAGAGTACCCGGAGTAAAACTACTCAGATCTTCTGTTATCTTCACAAAATAGTAGAAAGATGTTGAAGACAATATACCTGATATTCACAACATTAGTAGTTCCAATTCTATTACAAACATGTATTTCTGTTCTCATTCATTCAGTGTGGTTTTCCACAATATCTCGGTTGTCTATGCGAGTCTTACATTACAGAAAATAATTATATTTTTACTGTAGTATATTAATCAGTACTACGAGTTAAAGACTGAACTGGTGACTTTTTTCCCTAATATTCTCACATTATGAATTTCCGAACCTATTCAATCAATTTTCAAGTCACTATTCACGAGCTGGTGTCGGGAAGTAAAACCATAGAAGAAGAACTAAGTTTCGATGCAGGTGCGCATCTGTGGGGGCTCAGGTAAAGCAATTTAACTATTGATATAATGAAAATATAAGAACTTAAATTGTGGAGCGAAATTAATAAGTCTCTTAATGAAGAGAAGAAATGAGTATCTCATAGAGAAATACTGTAAAATTTACATTAATCTGTTGACAATCTGAATAATAACCCGTAGGTTTTAAGATTGTGTGTACCTTTAGAATGTGGAGAAGCTAGCCTTTCTACCGCAAACAAATATCCCTTAATTTGCCACCCCTATCATTACATTCCAAACCTTCGGTTATAAGAAAATAGAATAGAAACGTCTTTAATGCGTACGAGATTGGGACTATCAAGTCCTTTCTTACATCTAACCCATAGGTTAGGCAAAAGGTGAATGCAAGATAGACATTATCTCTCTCCTTAATAAATATTTATTATTTTTTATGCATACCAAACCCCCGCATGTTTTCATTTTTACTCCAATTTGGCTAATTTATCGTGATAACCCGGCCACAGACCCACAGTTTAAGTATAACTCAGGCAAACCCACCCTCTAGCTACGCCAGTGCGCGTACAATCCTATTGAAGGATGAAGGTTTTGAACCCCTGGGTACACACCTGGATCGATTGTAGTATCACAAAAAAATCCGCATGTTTTATATGGAGATTAATATTCCCAAATGCGTAACGATCACATCATCACATAAACATCATCTTTCTCAGAAATTATATCGATTTCCGGGGCCAAAGAGGCGTGGGAAACTCCGGTGTCTAATGAGGCGTGGAAGGGCGTGGGTGTGGGAAGTAGAAAGGCAATCGAGAAAAGGGAAACTCGTTGAGGACGCTTTCGTTTCCCGTCTGCAATCTGTGTGTCTCTCGGAGAAATTGGGAATTCGGATGTGCGGCGATGTCGTGGCACGTGGCCAAAGCGGCGAGAATCGCACATAACCTTGATGTTCTCTCGGAATTGGGTGTGAATACAAATACGGGAGGCTGATAACAATCTGCGCGTTCCAAGAAAGCCAACAGACTTAACCGCTGACTGAAAAGGGCCAGCTAATGGCTGTCTCAAGACAGAATCGTATTTAAATCAGAGGAATGAATAGCTGGGCGAGTGCAGCATCAGTATGGTTACGCCTCCAGTACGAGTTATGCCGCCGTACAATATATTTGTGGTTCTGGGAGAAAATATGATTTTTTACATAAAAAACCTGAGCTATTTACAATTAATTTCATGGATGATGCATATAACAACAATTAAGGTGGACGGGCAAAAACCATAGCAACTGATAAAAGCTGTTGCTTTGGACGAAAGGTGCACAAAATAAGTTAGAAGAACATCGGAGACTATGAAAGCCCTCATGAACTGAAGGAAATAATCTGGAATGGAGTGCTTTTGGTTTGAAATGTGGACCATCAGAAATGAGGACTTAAAGTATTGGAAGCATTTGAGATGTGGATGCGGCGTTGGTAGGATCAAATAAGCTTGATAGGTAGGAAGACAAACGATGTGATAGAGATGGTGGGGAAAGAGTTCTTC
Source organism: Ladona fulva (assembly GCA_000376725.2). NCBI lineage: Eukaryota > Metazoa > Arthropoda > Insecta > Odonata > Libellulidae > Ladona > Ladona fulva. The sequence continues at coordinate 168,752 of KZ308343.1, read as the reverse complement.
GTCAGAAAGGTATTTTCAATAGGGATGCGAGAGAAAAGACGGGAAGAGGTACACAAGAGCTGTTAGATGAGTTAAGGTGAGCGGTCAATTATTCATAAGATCTTCGTGAATTGTTGAATTTTAGGATACACGAACTTTTAGAAACGTGAAAGATGTCAAACGTGGAAAAGTATTCCTGATGTACCCACGATATTCATAATCAGGAAGGAAACTATTTACTTTCGTTATGGGCGTTTACTTTCTTCGTGTCTTCGACAAGAAAGCGCTTGGAGACACTTTTTCTCTTCGAGATTGGAATAAATGTAAATGCTCATCGTTCATGCTCAGACCTTAATCACGTGTTCCTCCTGCTTGAGGAATCCATCGGAAGACGGGTCAAACACGTTCCTCCGAAAGATGGAACTTTCTCTCGCAGTGAAGAAGCCGCGCACTGTCTCGATAAGGGGGTCTTCTGTCCCCTCAGGGTTTCCGATCTCAATAAAGAGAGAGCCGCTCTTATTTTTTATAACGAATGGACCAGAAATAGTACAGAACACTTTCTTAAAGACCGCCCATAAAAAGATGCAGTTCTACTTTCTACTGTGGTTTTCCGCCGAGATTGATTTACCTCGGCTGAAGACGAATATCCAATATTTATGTGCGAAAATGTTTACCTCTGAAAGAGCATTGGAAATAGTAAATATTTGAATGACGATGGCTTTTAGCGTTGTAATCCCTCATAGAATCTACTGATTTAGCGAATATTTGCGGATTTTTAAAGCTAAAGTTACCGTACTGGTCTCCTAAATTTGAGAAAAAAGACTTTAGATTCAACTTAAATTACAAGCAGCAGAGTTTTCTTTGACTAAGCATAGAGTGGTATCATCATTAAATCCATCTGATTTTCTGATACGAAATTTTGCTATTATATAATTACAAAGGGAAAATAATATAAACTTCGAGTAAGAAAACATTCATCGATTAAAGGTTATAGGTATCTAAATTTTATCGTGAATTTATCGTAAAGAAAATACTCGTGATATGTTTAGAGTATTTTTATATTCAGTTAAAATATAATTAGATACTCTCGACAGAAATTTAGAATTTAGTTGGCTATAAACAAATTTTTACTTCTTTCACTCACTTGTTGGTAATACATTAAGCTTAGAAAATACTTGGACAGATTGGAAAACTTTTATACAAATGACATTTTACAGTATAAGAAATACTAAGCTTTTTTCAAGCGGAAGACTGCTTTCACAAGTCTGAGTGTAAACCTATTAACAACATCGGCCGGTTACAAAAAGTTAAATAGATAATGACCGTATTCCGGAGAGTGATAACTCGATTCTGCGGAACCTGGTTGTTATTTCTTATGTCTACACGTACGGGAGATTATAATCGTTGCAGTTGATGGCCTACCTTACCTCATTGGGCAATACCCTCATTCGGACTGCTGAGGAATTTCCTATTAACGTTTTCCGTTCCTTTTTTCAAAACAGAGAACTGAGTCGGTCAAGACTTCGTTTCTCACAACGTTCACGATTAAGAAATAGCGATGCATAGAGAGTGGAACTAAATGTCACCGCGTTGACCCACTGACTCGAATGCGTTGGGGAAAAAACGCTTAACCAAGCGAGAAGAAAAGGAACGGCGTTCTCAAGAGGTGGAGTATGCGAAAAAATTCTCCAGCTCCGACGACCCATCAAAGTTGTTTATGGACCATGGAAAAACGATTTCGTCAGAGAGACGTGCCATGGGAGGGATCGAAATACCTTGGTGGGTTTGAGAGCGAGAGAGGAAATAATGATTGTTTCACGGTCGAAAGATGCCATAGATGAGGGAGGAGGAGGGAACTGTGGGCGTCGTCAGTGCCTGAAAGTTTCACAGAAAGAGGCGTTGTCCTTTCTTCCTCCACCAGGTAAGTTGAGGAATGGGGAAAAAAGGCGCCCGACCGCCGCTACGATCACACTCGACGGAATGCGACGAGTCCTCGCAACAATAGCCTGTGCGTGGCTTATTGGTGACACTCCTCTCCATGGCTCAATGGATGGGGAATGGTATTTCCCGAGAGATGCATCTCTGACACGCTCAAGTTTCAATTGAGAAGCCCGGACTCATATCTGGGCGTGCCGAGCTCTAACAGCAATCGGGTTGTCAAGAATTAACAATGGTGTACTGAATAACAAATGGAAGACGTAAGATATTGAGAGCGTCATCACTGTGATCGGCAAAACATATTTTCCGAGAAAAATAGCTCATATGCTACACTTCAATTTTTTCAGAGATGGAAATACGGTTAAATTGATTGCTTTTGGGATTCAACAGGAATGGATTTCGTCAGCGGAAGAAACTGTTGACATGTATTCCGAGAGTTAGAGGAGAGGGTGCTATGCATCCTGATTAATTGTAATGTTTCTTATCCGTAATATTTAGGAAAGTACTGAAGAGGCAAATAATAATAATATCGTGATATCGCCAGAATGTAGAAAGAACATGTGATTTACATTCCATAGTCTTGAAAAGTGCCATCTGTTATAATATAGGTCATTACAAATTAACCCATTTTCAGCAGTTTACCTTATCATTTTATCTCTATGTCGTTTGACGTTGTACCAGCATTACGCAGACACACACGGACATTAAAATACCCATAGAATTAATCATATAATAATTATTCTCGCCCTCATTCGTTCTGCCCAAGTAAATTTATTTGATAATAATGAAGCGAACTCTATAAATAGCGAGTAGTTTCAAAACGAAATAACTGTTTGGATGGGAGGTAAAGTAAACATTTTAATTCTCAATTTCAAGAGAGATTTCGAATGTTTGCTTTATTGAGAGCTTAATATTATCGAATTTACCCTAACCCGTCATGTGTAACGGATGTATACGAGCGGATTTGAGATCCTTATAAAGAAACATATGGACACAGAAAGTATCACGGAGGAACGTCCGATGCGAAATCACTGTGCTAAAAATATCTCGCACACGAGGTATGAGTGTCTGTTTAAATGGCGCTAAAGAGATTGAGAGACAGTTACTGTATAGTGATGCTTGCCAGATACGGTAGTACAAGGCAATATCTGTGACTCATAGAAGTGGAATTCATAGTGCAATAGTTTTTACGCCATACGTACACGTAGTGAGAGAACGACCTTTGCTCTTTCAGTCACATTCATAGTTGTTCATTGCATGTCATGTTAAAAATTAACTTAATGGACCATCACCATATTTGTTGAAATACTACTTATTATAATTATGACATTGAGGCAAAAACTGCTGTTCAAGAAATTCACGAATGACGGAAAAGCTTTTACATTTAGCGCGTCTCTCTTAAGGGTTTATTTATCGTTTTACTGATCGAGGAGATAAATATTTGGTTGACTGAATGCTCATTACTATAAAATTTCAAAGCAGGAGTATCATAGAGCTGTCCTCTTAATACTTATAGTTTTATAGATCTATACTTTGAAATCTGTTAAGTATTTGGAGACTTCAACGGCCGACGGTAGAATTTTTCGTTAATGAGTTATTTATAAAAATTAAATCCATTTCATTAATCCAAATATAATCCACTATATGGTTTCCGTGAGATGAGTTACAAATGTTAAATAAAAGTGACAATATAAAGGGTTAAATGTGACTTCGGACGTAATAGCCTGCACCGAGGAAGATTCTCAAGGAGAAACGGGTATGAAAAAGTTCGGACAGGGCTGGGACTCCAACCCGGATCTTCCAGTTCTCCCAAGAATAGATCTTCCAAGAACAGCCGACTGGCAATTGGGAGATTCGGGTTCCGGTCCTGTCAGACTTTTTTCAAGTCCGCTTCTCATTGCAAAAGAGGCAATCAAAGCTAACTGAAGTATCGGAAAATATCCCAAAAACTGAACATAAAAGAGTGATCTTTCTCGTAATACTTGTGTGTTCCAGAGTTTGAAACATTCTAATAAATATACGTCATCACGGAGGGAAATAAATTCTTACTCGGCCCATAAAACTTATTTTATAGTGCCAGTAACAAAAATAAAAGACGAAAATACTATCTAAGCATTATTTTTAAAATCGAGTAGCTTTAAAGGTTACTACTTGTATTTTTTCTGCTAGGGGATTCGGAAAAATCAAATATCGTCATCTCTTTAACGACGCTTTTGTATGACGCAATAGGTTAGCTGAATACCTCGAATCTCCAACCATATATATCTCACACTTTCTCTTGGTCCAGGAAATCACGATAGCATCTACCTTCGATGGAATCAGCTGCGTATGAATGGTGAGAGACTATAGTACGGTTAGCCGTTTAGTTTCCCAGTCGCTCTCCGCCCACGCCTTTTTTCATTCCCCGACGTCGGTGAGTCACAGTACGTCCGGCCAACCGTCCCTGGATCATCACATTTGAATTCGTTGGCGGAAAGACCCAAGCACGAGGTGACTATGCCTGGAAGTCTTCGAATGGAACCTTTTCCTCTGTTATCTACCCATTATTTTGTGTCACGTGCTCAGGTTTCAATGGTTAGAGACTTTATATCCACAGATAGCATAAAAACGTTGGTTTAGGCTAACATAATATCCTTGTATTTTGAATTGTGGACAATTATTTGTTGTGAAGGATCAAGCCTAACGATTGTTCGATTATATTAGATACGACTTTTTTAGCAATTTAGGGAAATGTTGCTATTCAGATAATAGTTTTCGCTTTATGCCCGCAGTATTGCTTTATTTATTGGCAAAACACAGAGTAAAACTAACAAATGAGCAATATTTACGGCGTGTTCGACTTTCGATTAGCCTGTTTTCTCGCACCACATCTGTCAATCAACACTCCCGAAAGGCATTTAAAATTTGATGGGCTCGACAGAAAACAACTTTATCGCACATAATTATTAGTTGTCAAAGGAATCCTCAAACGGAGCTCGAAAATTCCGCAAAAAAAGTCCAAACATCACCTGAGAAGCTGCTGGGGAGTTTCAACGAGGAGAATTTAATTCTCTTTCCACTTTCTTAAGCGCTTTTTTGGGCAAAACAAACCCAGTCAATCGGTTCGGACGAGGGTCGGTCTCGCTGACAACACTCATAACAGCTCCCTCGCGTCGAGAATCCTGCGAGGGGAAAAAATCTCAGCCTATCAGGGGAACAACCACAGCCGAATCAATCGAACCCTTTCCTTCCACTTATTTCATTTTCCCATCTGCGGTTCTCGTTCCCTCACGGAACGCTATTCCGCCCGCGTCCTCATCGGCGTCCACCTGCCGTGAGGAGGGGCCCAGAGTCAGTGCACGAGGGAGAGAGCGTCTGGTGGGGTTGGGAGGTCCGTGGGAAGCAGAGAGGTAAAAGCGGCAGGTAAGGGGCGGGGGAGGGAGGAAGTTTTTGAAGGCAAAGGTTTCGAAAGGACGTGTTATCTCGGGAATTCCTTCGCTTTACAGAGAAAAGAATGGCATGCGACGTTGTCAAGTCGGCGTCTCAGGTGTAAAGAGGATGGAATACGGTGTCCGTGAGTGTATGCATGCGAGGGTGGGATCCCGGTCACTTGTTCACTGACGGCGATTTTCGGTTAGACGGTCGGTGGGAACGCCTTTGGTGGGTTGCGCGGAGAAATTCAATCGCGGAGCATACGTAGAGGTCCTACTCCAATGACGGCGAGGAATGGAATCCCTAAAAGTTTAATGAGAGGTGGAGAAAGGGAAGGGGAGGGAATCGCCCTCGGCCAGGTTCTGAAATCTCGAAAGGAAAGGTGAAATATTAAAGAGATTCATCGCGATAATTTTTTCCGAGAGGGAATAGTGTTGGGATGTGGGTCGGAGTGGGTATCTAGAACAAAACTTTCGGCCCTACCCGAGAGGGATGGGGCTGCCGAAGGATTTCCCTCGGAAAATTTTGATACGGGTGTTTCTCTTTATGTTGTGACTGGCGCAGATGCGCTTAATCGTTGGGTGTAGCGTTCCGCGCAGGCCCGCTCAGAGACTAATGAAATTTTCAAGTGTTGGAAGGCCGAGAATAGATGTTGACATTGCCACATTCCCATTAACCAAGTAAAAGCTGTTCATCATCTGGTGTTTGAGCTTTGACTCCTGGAAGCCAGATGTGACTATGCAATAAGGAGGCTAATGCTACACTTTGGCGAAGAAGCTTCGATTAGCGACATGATCACCAAAGTCCAGCTAATCCTTTTATTAGGTAAGATATAGTTTATATTAGGGATACATCCGAATATTATGAAGTTACGAAAGCCTTCGATACTCGATTGTGGTATGCAATCACGTTCCTTTGGTCATGACTTTCATGGCCATGAAAATTCATTGAATAACAGTGGTGGATCCAGAAGAGGGAGATTGTCCTAATGATAAGTGCTAGCGATTTACTTATTCATATCGACAAGGAGCTCATACTAATAACTGATACCAAACTGTTTCTACAATTATTATATTTTCATTGGGTTTGTCAAGAAAATATTGAGTTTTATCGGTTGACGGCGGAGAAGTAAGGCACCAAGATCATTATTACTTCATCTAAAACTATTCAGGAGATTGCTTATTGCTTCGTTGGTAAATATATGGATCCTCCCTTGCAGTATGCAAATGGTGAAAATGCTTTTGGGACTTCCGAATCTCGGATTTTGCAGGTTTCCTTGTTAAATCCTCATCTTCCTTTACAGGATTTACAATATTAAATTAGACCCACGCGTGGTATTTGGGAGCAAATTGATGGCAATTCCGTGTTAATGGAATTTGATTCTGAGTTCTTAAGATCCGCCTCACGTTCCGCTAATTACCCGAGAAATGGAAAGCTAAGGCTGCCAAAAATACTTGAAAACCAAGGACGGAATCGATAGCTGTTAGCAGTACGAATTCTCCGATGCGATAAGACGAAGCGCTGGAATGACATTCCAATCCCAGCGTGCGTGGCATCTTCTGCCACGCGGCTTTGTCCACGGGAGGAATTTTACGTAAAAGGAAATATGTATGTTTTCCGTAATTTTTCCTTCGTTTTCCTCATTGGAACTATACCCAACGTAACTATGCTTCGGTTCTTAATAGGATTACCGCGGTTTACTTCGGAAAAAGGAAATATTTTACAGGGATGAATGCTCAAACTTGCTTAGGAGATTAATTAATGGCCAGGAAGTAAAAACAGAAAGTAAGTAAAAGGAATGACGTGCAACGTAATGCAAGCGGAACCAAGTAATGCGATTCAAAGTATCTGATACTTAACCTGGGGGTAGTTATCAGAAAAACAAATCGAATCCATAAAAAAAACTTTTTTTACTCATGTAAAAAATTCCTTGCTCGAAAAGAATCGAAAATGTCTATTTCCTTGTACGTACAGCAACATTTTGACATTACATTTGTTATATATTCACACTTCCCAAATGGAGATGCGTAAATAAAACTACCTGTCACTCCTCATTCCGACTGAATAAAAAATACGAACGTCCTGAACGTATGATTTTCCAAACTTGGAATTTATCCCAGAGTTCACGTGCTTCGGGTTCGATCTACACAAGAAATAGGGTTTCTTCTCCTTGTTTGGGGAAATCCAATTTCGTGACGACAATTGTAACCTTCGCCTTATATGCTTTTTTTCTGGCATTCCTCTCCGAGAAGACCGCTGTCAATCGTGAAACGTAACCGCTTTTTTCGGTGTAATTAACATTCTTCTTTTCACCAGCAGTCTCCTCCCATGATAATAATATTTCCTCGTGGCACCGGATTATTCGTGTGGCGGAAACTTCGAACTATACATTCTAGGTAATTCTAATTATATAGTAAAATAACAGGCTCTTACTTTCATTTACTTACGATAAAATAAGGATAGAAGCATCGAATGCAGGACTAGAATACTAGTATAACTTTTTGCTGAAGGTTGCGCTTCTACAGGGAATTTTTAACGAGATAGCAAAATGCACTACAGAATAGACAGGGAAAATTAAACTAAACAAGCTTGTTGGTAAAATACAGATCATGTGAATGAAACTGTTTACCTTTTGTCTATTGGCTAACAGCTTCATGAAACTAGGGTCAGCTGCCCCTGATAATGAGAGATAAAAGTATACTTTATCACTTCAGCTTATAGATCCTTACCCTCTGGAAACTATGAATTTTTGAAGAGAAATGAAAACTTGGCGTGATTACCAAGAGTGTGTCATACACACCATTACAAATAACTTCACCGTGTAATCCAGATTTTGAGATTGAATTGGAATGAGCCTCTGGTTTCTTTCAAAATATTTACAACCGCGGAAATTTCCCAAAAACTATTCTCCTTAAACTTTACGACCACGTAATATTTCCTCCGCGCACTAATTCGCCCGTAATGGCAACGAAAATTCCTCAATGGCTCATAAAAATAAATAGATTCCATCACATCCGAAAATAACTCCGGTGATGCCACAGAAAAATTTCGAAGAATGGCCTCCCCTCCTATGGAAATACCTTTCCCGAACCAAGAGTGATAATTCTCACCACATCCCTTTCACAACAACCGACCTTCCAAGGCTCACGTCATCACCGATTCCAACCGAGAACATTCACCTTTTTTACCGGTTTTCGCGAAGGATCCCATCCGCGGAGCAGTATTCCAACACGCTCCTCGGGAGCCTTCACTCCTGCCACAGCGACCCCCTCGCGATATCCCAATCGAATATCTTATTGCACAAAATCACACCAAATTGGCAAAACCGCTCACCGGTTAAATCCTAGGAACCCCATCCCGGCGGCGGCGAGAGCCGTAAGCCCCGCCAGCTTCCTCCAGGAGCGGTGGCCACCGTCTTCAGAGACCCAGGCACCTGCTATCCACTTTGTATCCTCGGCTTCTTTCTAGCTTCTCCCTTATCCGAAGTAAATGCACCGAAGGGCGACACTCCCTCCCTCCAACGCGACACTAACTTGGGAATCCCAATAAGATCCCAGAGGTAAAAATCCGCCTCGGGAATCGCGCACCTCTTTTCCCAACTTCCCTCCTTTTATTCCGAGCTTGAAATTTCTCCGTGCGGACCTTCTCAACAACCACCTTCTGCGTCTTGGAGGAGACTACCACGAGGGGTGAGGGACGTTGAGCGGGGAACGGGAGGGGCGACTGCTATGGAATTTTTCGAACCGAGCCCAGCGTCGAAGCCCATTGGGCGGCTGTGCCCACCCCATCCCAACGCCTTCCCCTCCCCCCGGCCTCTTTCCTCCAAGACGTCCTCCTCTTCACCTTGACCCTCCCCTTCTGTACCCACACCTCTCTCCCGCCTCACCTCTGTGCCGCATCCACACTACTCTTCCAGCATCCGATGCGTTCGCACATCCCAACTTCGTTTAATCGGAGACCGTCGATGAGTGCAGAAATCCCCGAAGCTTTCGCCGTAGGTTATGCATTTTTTGCAACTGCAGACGGCTATCAACTCCAAGCAAAAAGGTGGACTCATTAAGCACGTCAAATCTATAGGCAAAAACGGAGTTATTACTGGGAGTAATTCCTTTAATCCGTGGTTGTTTTACCGATTAGTTATCACGGGCTTGATAGCGATGAAAATGAAGGAGGCAGCCTAACAGCTCTTGAATACAATCAGAAGAGCTTATCCTCTTCTCAAAACAAACAAAAAGTTTACAAAAGGCAAAATTTTATGAAAAAAATATATTCAATGAAATATCTTTTATGGGACAAGGAAAAACACAGAATGCCCTATTACAGTAGCTATCACAATCTAGTCACTATTAAAATTAAAGCAATAGTTCATAAATTGGTATTAAATATATATTTTCCGTTAATAAATGTTATAACATGCCTTATAGATACATAATTTTGTTGTTATGATTCTTTATTTAATAGTCTGATTTTTGAAAAATCTGTGTTGAAGGCTTGCGACGGACAATTATAGGAATTCTGATTGTTAGTCATAGAGTTCTTTAGACAGATGTTCTTTAACTCCCATTCTCAAGCATTTAAAAATTTCTGTGGTAATTCAAACCGGGAAATAAGTCAGGAAAGATGATCGAAACTTGAATGTTGGTTTTTTTCTCTGCCCACTCACATTCGCAGCGCTGAATTAATTTTAGAATATGAAACGATATATTTGACTGGCATGAAATTTGCATTACTGTAGTTTTATGATCTCCTCCATCTATTTGTATTTAATTTATGATGTAATTTTGTTTGGATTTACACGCAGAAGGTAGTGATGGTTAAATGAGTCAATTAAGTGAACAGCTGCTATATTCATAAGGGGAAGCCTCCTATAACGTGCCTTAGGCATTGCTTGAGGAAACAGAACATCCTGAGTTAACATTCTCGGTAAATTTAGAACTGAAGTCAGCAGCGCATATAATAGGAATTAAGAACCACTTACTGGAATTCATAACCCCCTTGTCTTGTAAGCCGTAGTTCTCAGGTGAAAGCGAATTTTTCTTTCTGAAAATGATTTACTTTCGAAGAACTGAGCAAGTAATAAGTGAATAAGAGAATTAAAATATTTTAGGTTGTACTGAGTGCAAAACTAGAAAATACACTTCTATCAGCATCATCTATTCAACTACAGTTGTTCATCAGATGAATTAAACGTAATTTAAATAGCATGCTTATTTTCTTGTTCTATTTAGTATATGTGTGTGCAACTGAGGAATGATTCTATCAAAGTAAGTGAAAAAATAAATCATATTCTTCATTGTTAGCTGAAGACACAACCATGCGAATATACTCAGATATTATTATACGCCCATTTCTTGCATACTCATTCAAAAATTTAGCCTAATGTTGGGTAATTTTCAGTTCTTTGCTTCAGTGACTTTGCTTCGCTAGTTAGTTACATAGGGAATTTAATGGAGTTAAACTCTCTATCCAGTAGGCAGTATATAAATAAAAAAAGTAGAGCTTACAATAAGTCGCGAAACAAATAGACTTAATCATTTACATCCGTAGAAAAAAATTTGATAAGCTTCAACTTCCTCTAATTGACTATTTATATGAAAATTCTTTGAAAGATTTTACGCAATTCTTGTTTACCTATACAAGGACAATGACTAAAAATATTCCGTCACCCTCCATTGTTTTTAATTTCGTAATAATTTGGCTAAGTCTTCCGGAAGCTTTTGAATTTTCTTGCGATGAGAAATTTTCTAGCCATGAGTTTCTTTTATGAACATTCATGCGTGAACATTCTATTCCCACGGACAGACAATATTTCTTTATTAAAAAAAAATTAAGGCAAATTTTACGATAGGAGAAAGCAAATCCAGAGAGGAGAAAAACGAAAGAAATCGGTTGGGAACCGATGTAGAAAAAGTAAGGGTTAATGCATGTGGCAAAAAGCCTTCTAAAGTTCATGAATGTACATCTTCCTGAAAATCTTATCTGGAAGGTTACTTTATTGAATTGAATTCAATGACGCCATTGAATGATTAGTAGAAGGATGCCGACCATATTTATCAGAGAAAGAAATCTTGGATGGTGAAATTTAGCATTAAAGGATATGGATAAAAGCAGGAATTACAATCCTTTCGCTGAGTTCAGAGTCCAATGAAAAGGACCATTCTTTGACTATATTTTATAGAATAAGCCTCCATAGAGACACTCTATTAGACGGTCCGGTGAAATGGAATGGAATATTTGCACCTGCTAACCATCTTTCCCTCCTAGCCTATTCTTCTCTCTTACCCATTCTGGATAGGGTCCTCATCGTTCCCTCCCCCATATAACTCCCGAACATAGGATGGAATAATATAAATACATTTATATTTGTATACACGCGTATGAGCGTGAGAGAAGGAAAGGATACGCGCAGTTGTGAATTCCAACGAGAGAAGGGTTTCCGAAGGGTCGTCGGGTGGAAAGGGAAATTTCCCAAGCGACAATGCGGCGGTGAGGGGAAGATAAGCCACACGAGAGAAGACACAAGTCTTATTTCCATCAAGTCAAGGGAGGACGAGCGGAAGGTTTGGAGGATGTTTTTATCTCATCCTTACTTTTTAAAGCCTTTGGCACGAGGGTTGCATATCGCTGAGGCTTTTCTTCTTATCTTCCAACCAAAAAGATTCAAAGGAGATATGATCATTCTTCATCATCACGATTATGTTGCTCGAACTTGAGTAGTACTAACAAGATCGTAAAGGGTAATTCGAATCAAGGAAAGGAGTTAAATTCGACATTGCACTCGAAATTACATATTTCCATTGAACGGTTGCGTATTAATTTTTCTGAGGTATGCAGGCGGCATCGGCCTAAGGCGTGAGGAAATCCACAGGCAGCTGTTTGTAGGGACAACTAGTTTAATCTCAACAAAATTACGCGATAAAAGATCACGTTTGGGCTCCTGGATAGCCAAGTGGGCAACGTGTTCGTCTTCGGCGAAAGCGATCCCGGGTTCGATTCCCGGTGGGGGCCCACGTGCGAAATGCCCTAAGCTGTCGAGGTACTTTAAACAATAATACTACTAAGATCACATTTTACGGGGATGCAATAGTACAAAAAGTCTTAGGATTATTTCAACTTAATATAACCGTCCGTTTGGGTTACACACGCACGCATACTCTGTAATAATACCTACTAATTTCTCGGTATTGGAGGCAAAATGAAATCTTGTCCAGACTTTAAAAATCGCTTGAGGGCTGGTACTGTACTCAGTTATATATGAGATATTTATTTATGCCATTTAGTGATTCACGACTACCTAATTTAATTTATTTAAACGGAGATGTACTATGTTACATAATGCAGTTAGTAGTTAATGGACGGAACGATGACGAAAAATCATTGTGACTCAAATTCAAGTAACGCAGTGATGAATATCCCCCATTATACATATTATTAACAATAGTTATCATTGGGCTCCCGGATAGCCAAATGGGTAACGCGTTCGACTTTGGTGAAGGTGGTCCCGGGTTCGATTCCCGGTGGGAGCTTACGTGCGAAATGACCTCAGCCGTCGAAGCACTTTTAACAATACTGCTACTAGTAGTTAATATTGTCTGCGAAAAAATCATATAATTCTGGCCTTGGAAAGGTGGAAAACGATTTAGGTTCTGCCTGTTAGGTCCATGTCAAGAAATTTTGCTACAAATCATAATGTCCTCTAAATTGGCTTGGAAGAAATTCAATTCTAACGAAGGGCGTACGTAAGCCAAATGTAATAACTCAGCTTTCAACTTCAGCGCGTTGTTAATGAACTTTCAGATGCGAATTTCAATGCACCTCCAGAGTCCATGAGTAACGAATGGAGACTTCACCGGTGGAATAGGAAGTATTGCTTTATGCGAATCGTGAGCTCAACATTTTCTTTGAATTACTATCGAACATATCATATTTATTTATTAACTCATTTAAATGGAAAAGGAAATAGTATACATCAAATACCTCTCCTCGAGTTTACGATGAGGAAATTCATGGTAATCGAACAAAACCGACACTAACGAAAGTAAGGGCTGTTAATGTCAAGGAATTACCATTTTTTATAAATCCGAACTCGAGTTGAAAGCTCAGGAATTTTTCTGAGAAGAGTCTCGAGCGTATCGCTTTGAGAGATTAGGCAAGCGAACATCTCGGATTCTTTCGGGTCGGTAGTGAGCAATGACATTCCCCGAAAAACCACCTGGTGAACACCATCCTCCGGAGGAGAGTAAAAAACGAACGAATCGACACCCAAACACCGGTTATTTTAACAGTATTGGTAAGGGTGGACGCATTCATGGAACAGGAACGAAAGTTTTCATTCCCAACCGAGGCAAAAGGATTCTTCTGCGGGTGGGGTTCACTTTACACGAGCTGGAAACTTTCCAAGAAGTGACGCAGAGATTCCATGCAGAGTGATGCCCTCAGTGTGCGTGTGTGACTGGAGAGGGAGGCAGGACGCTGCGACACCGCATTTTCGCTTAGAAAGCCCTCGAGCTAAAAAAGAGAGTGCGCGGGAAAGAGCGGCATTTCCCGAGATTAATCGACCAGGAAGAAATGCGTGGCAGGAGTCCGTACTCGAGTTTAACAGCTCCTGCGTTTCTGCAGACGTGTGTCACGAGTGCCTCGATGCGTCGGACAATAATCTAGACAATTCTCCCCGTTCCGCTCTGCTCTTTCCGCGAGGATGTGTGTATCGCTTAGGCGGTCATCAAGGAGGAAGACCGATGTGCAGTCAAGTAACATCCATGCGCAGATTCCTAAGAAGATGACTGCACATCTGTAGCATCTCGGAATTGATTGATGAAATTGATGCAAAAGGCTGAGATTGTGGATTAACTCAACGATTCCATCTCCATTTTTTACGGCTGTTTGAAAATTTAACCCAGGTTGTCGATGACGTAGTTTATTAATGAGATATTTAATTAGATTACAAGGGGTTGTTTTAAGATTATCTTATACTAAGGAATGACGTTCTCTCAAACCCAACAGCTGGAGGTTTGCTGTTGATGAACCTAAAATAGATCAGCGAATTATTCCTCTGTATGAAAGAAAAGAATCTTAATGTTTAATAATAAACTTTTCTAATGAAATTGGGTCTTCGGGTAGCCAGATAATTTGGCTAGAAGCCAAAGAAAAGGTTTTCACAGACAAGGAAGATACTTGCGATCGATTTCTGAGATACTTCTTATAACGTCTAAAGGAAATGTCGCAACATTTCGAAAGAAGTAAACCAGAGATTTCTTGGAAAATCTCGAAAGTTGGAATTGGTTGCTTCTCTTTCTCCAAGAAGAATATATTTCTTTGTCGGTCTCGGGAATAACAAATTTGCAAGGGGTGGATCTTTATGCTCCAGTACGTTTCATTCAAACAGCGCGAATTTCTCTGTTTACGTTAGGGCTTGTGAATGGCTGTGTACCGTATCATATTCGGCAGTGTTTTAAGGCACGTCTTCAAGACCACTTGAAACCATATGTACGTGACTTTCGGATAAAGATGGCGAGGAGTGAAGAAAGCACGTGCTTTTTCTTCTCTGAAAGTCAGCCTCGCGTGCTTGACAAATGACTCACGATGGCCGGCAAATTAACATATGTTTGCAAGAGAAGTTGACATTTATCTAAAACTATTCGCAGCTCGCATTTTTGCAGTATCGTGCTAAATCCATACACCTTGGGGAGAGCTCAATTCTCCTTCATCCAGTTGGACAAAGAAAGTCGTTCATAAGAAAATTAGGAAATGGAGGATACTTTCTTTTTACTCACATAATTTCATACAGTTAAAGCGACTGCTCAACGAATGTTGTTTGTAGTTTGGATTGATATACGTGCTATTTTGAGATGTGATTTTAAAAATATCGTTCTTTGTAGGGCGGCGAACATTCAATCAAGTATAAATCTAACTTCTCTGAATAAGGCGGGATGTGGTGGAAATCCGTAATAGGGAAACAAAAGAATATATATGGTGATGACGATATCTGACGATTACCTGATCACTCGTCGAAACCGGTTGTTTACATTTCAGGAATAATATTTTGAAAAAGTGCCATTGGAGGCTTTGCTTTGCCAGAATTAATCTTGTTACGACTGACTCAAATAAATTCGAAAACTGAGTATTCAAAAATGATTCCAAATTTTCCTTAATATTTATTCAAAGTATTTTCTGCTGGCATTTAAAATGATACTGTGAGGTTTATAAATTTGGAGTCTTTGAGTACTTCAATTTACACAAACGTTAGTTAGCTTATTATGAGTGAAATATGAAAGAAATCGAGGTAGAAAACGGGGAGGACGCAAAATACTCTGGAAAATCAGAAAAGGAAAAAAGCAACATTCAACGAAAAGGCAGAACAAAGCAGAGGATTCTTTCGATGGCAAATCTTTTATCATCGGAGATGACTTGAAATGTGTAGTTTAATTTCCACGTCGGAAAATCTCTTACACACTTTATATCGGGCATTCATATTTAATCCGGTCTGTCTGGGCATATTTAACTGAGTTGGCCGTAACGTTATGATCAAACTAGTGATTAAACGCTATGACATAAAAACATTTTATTTATTGAATATTTTCAATTTCACATGTAGTATATCTGTAAATGTGTTGCGCATGATTCTTTCATTTTTTTATGAAAAGTCAAATTTTGCGACTGATCGTTATCACTCTTTTCAGAGTAAGAAGAATATTCCGCATTCACCGGTGTAATTGGTGACTGTATATTAACCACTATTCTTCTATGTAGAATGATACATGTTTCATAAATATAATTTTCTTAACGAGAGTGGGTTGGTTGGATTCACAACTTGAGGATTAACCGGCGATCGTCATCTTTAACGACTGATTTGGCAATGGTTGTCTCCGAAGATTCCCTGAGTATGGATTCTTTTTTTATAAGGACTGCGAAATTAAAACAATGGCATCAGAAAAAAGTGGGCGAGCATCTCTCATTCATAGCCTCCGTTTTGAACGTCACCTTTCTCGGGAAGAGCAGATACGCTAGACGTCCACATTCGCTTTCGAGGCCGTCTGGAATGAAAGTGGGTACGGCGGCGTGTGAAAGGAAGAGCTTTTCGCCCTTTCGTGTCAAGGGCTGAGGGCAGACGGCAATCCAAGATCTTCGAACTCCGCTCCTAATCGTTTGCATTGTTATTGTGCCACTTCGATGGCTCATTCGCCAGCACATCTCTCTCGAGATCAGAGTTATTCGATTGCTATTGTCCCGCATGTTCTAGCGAGGCCAAGCATTGTTGGATCGAGTAAGTTTTTCGCTAGAAGCCGTATCTACCGATCGACTTCCTGACAGAGCAGTCTCTCCACCTCTCGGTTAATTTGAATTTCAAAATCAGCAGCATACGGGTTCCTCTCGCATTCGGCACATCCACCGTATTCTGTCGGCGGAGAAGGAAGTTATATTTTCTCATTTTTTAAATTCCCCTCCTGATTTTGGAATTAAATCCCCATTAAACGGATAGCGAAATAAGTCCTGTCCTTGATTTGAAAGCACATCCGTCTTTGCTGAATATGGCCCCGGGTTCGATTCCGGTGGATGCCAAATTTTCCCGATAATGGATGACGGCAGGAAGTGGTTCAGCAAATGAAACCATAAATATCAAAGCAAAATTAACCTTTGTAATTATCGGGTCATAAGTCACAGGTCATAAGTCTAACCCAAAGGTGATGGAAATAATTGGACCAAGAAAGTTTTTAAAAGAGTATAAAAATCAGCCTCCTAGTTACGTATTTAGGTCGAAAAACATCTCTCAATTCCATATATTCTTTATAAATTAGTAGATTTTTTTATGTTTTATAAAAATTGTCTATTTAAAAAATACGTACTGTAATGATATATTTCATTGTTTTAATTCGAGTAATAACCATTTCATAAATATAAAGAATGTCGCCATTGAAGCCTAAAAGTTTTCAACGGTCACTGGAAGTTATTACCAATGGAATAATAGATAATGATAAAATTGCTGAGTTAGCATTCATTAATTCCAAAGAAAATTGGCGGTGAAAATGTTAACATTTGAGCAGCCAATTTAATTACAAAAATTGAAAATATTTGGGAATCTTCATTTCTTCGAGGAATTTCTCCTTCCTAAGGAAACCGCAAGGACTTTTAAATTAGCGGATCACACGTGGCCCTGCACCAGGTAAAACTCACTTCGGACACCTGCGGCGTAGAGCTTTGCGGAACATTCGTTCTGCGATCGGGAAGAAATTTCTCACATTCGTATCTTTAAATCAACTTTTCTAATTTGATCTCTTATTGTATTATCAAGTATATCGAACTCGTTTCAAAGAAAAATCCTCTCCCGTGAAAGTTAAGTATTTCGAAACTGTCACTCGCTCCGCTACTTAGCAGCTGATTTGCAATCGAGTCACCAGGGAGCAGCACGGTCGGCCATTTTTGCCTCTGAATCTGACTGACGCGAGTGGTTCTCAAATTAACTCGACCGATTCACATTCCCGCGCTGCGCGAAGGACATCGCCTCTGAAGCGAATCCGGCAGTTTCCGAGAGTTAAAATGACGGCTCAAACAGCGCCGACAAAAAGAACTCTTTTATCTCGTTTTCGTTTACCTTTACACGCATCAGTTAAGAGACAATATATTTCCCCACGTCATCCAGAAATACCTTTCCTTAATCCTGCCAGAGAAAGATAATACTGTCGACGTAAAATGGAAAGCTCGAAGAAACAAACGAATGTTATAGTATTCTATGCTTCACCGCTATCATGGATTTATTCACCCGAAAATCAGAGAAATATTCAAGTTTGGACGAAGCTGCATACGGGTTCCGTACAAGGAAACGTGATGTTTAACAATGCACGTGTTTCTCTGAGAAAGGAAGCCTTTACTGAAGCACGTAAGGTCGCGTATTAACGGGAATGCTAATTCTGGAGAGGAATTGCTGCGTGAATGGGCGTCCACATTCTTTGCTTTAGTCCCGAATAGAGTGTACCCCTACCCAGACGGGGTACTGTGAAGAAGTTTTACCTGGCCGACCCTTTTTGTGGAGATCAAGTCGTAAACAACGACAGTTGGATACTGTATTTCAACCTGTTCATTGCGATGGTGTTTTGCTATGGGATCTTCACGCATTTCAAGATTACAGGTTTCATTTCTTTTCTCAGTTCCTTAAGAGTTAACATTCCTCGTTCACAGCCGAAAAACAAAACCGTCTTCGAGCAGAATACACATATTCATGTATACGTGCAAGGCTGAAGGGAAAAGGAAATCTGTGTTTTTCTGTTTATAGTTCAATTTCACGAAACGCATTTTGTCAAGTAAATTCTAGCCTTGTTTGGTGAAATGGAACATGGCGAAAATAATTCATAATAAGTAGCAAGAATCAAATACTACCGATATCTTGACTTTTACCGACAGGTAGTACAGCAATTGTACGTATCAGTAACACTGAATAATTACCACAGCGTATCTTGTCGACCTGTTTCGATTCTTGCAAGTCCTCATCAGGTAAATGTACTAATGACTGTATTATTCAGATTATAAGAATTTCATCAGTAGCTGGATTGCCATGTATCTCCTTGATTCTTACAGTTCATGATTTTTATAATCAATATTAATTGATAAAGTCGAAGGATTGATTATATTCTTTTCCTCCATCCATACTGAGATTCAAATCAGTCATTTTTTTCTAGGAATTTCAGCTTGGTAGGCAACTCTTATTTTATTGACACTACCAATCAGAGCAAAATGCTAATATTTATTTAAAAAATAGCAGATGTTAGAAATAGAGACTCGTAGACTAATATCTATATACCGCCGCTACTACTTACGTATACAAGGCTACTTTTTATTTTCCAAGTTAACGCCGATTCACACCCATTTACTTTCCTGTACAAAGATCCGATGATTTGGTTCTGGATCATCGTTAATAGAAGGTGATGGCTTACATGCCCCCATTTGGGTATGTTACAAATTACCGATATTAAGGATGTCCCAGATCTCTCCTTCAGATAATATCGGGGGAAATATGAAGCTGAGATGATCCGGAATCGTTAGGCTTAAGGTCTGCAGAGGCATTTAGTTTGTTTTTCCTTACCAATTGGCTCGTTATAAAACGTTAAACTCCGCTGCTGATTGTGAGAAGTTGGGGCATCGGCTCGGAGGAGGACTAATGGATGGGATGAAATATTTGAAACCTGTGGCATTCGAGGGACGAGGAAGCGGGAACTATGCTGAGATTAGATTTAAGCGGATATAACCAAGTGAGAGAAGGTTCAAACGCATGGAAGAAACGACAATGAGAAAGAGTTTAGGAAATTTATCCAGAAATGTTATAATTTTACAATTGGGAAACGTTGGCAGTAGTGGAGAATAGAAAATTTTCGCTTGCTAGCAATTTTTTCGTTACCACGAGTTTCCTCAAATCTCAAATCAGTCAGATCCCTTGCAAGCATGCATATAATAAGAAAATTACTTTCCACAAGTGAACGGCCTACATAATTTCTCGCTTACCGAAAAGAATACGACAATTATGCATAAATTAATTAATTTTTATCACGGTGAAATATTCTCAGTTGTAAAGCGCGTTAAGTGTAACTCTCCAACGACATTTTACACTTTAATAGTCTCGTCGTTTCATACTTATATGTCCTATGCCTTATGTAGTGCTTTTAATTTCCTAATGCTTCTTCAGTAACATTTCTATTTTACATTATTACTAACATTTTTAAAGAATTTAATATTAGGATGTTTTGTTTGACATGCTATTTTTATGTATTTTTGTTGCTTTAGTTAATTAGTTTTAGTGAATTATTGTTACAGTACTGCTCAAGTGATTTTTGTACACACAGTTTCCTACACATCTTTTAGCTTGTACTATCAGTAGGTTTGCGCAGGTTTTTCACACCCCCATTCTCTGGGTGGGTGTTTTCCTGCTGTGGAGATTTTTTCCAAAGT
This sequence comes from Ladona fulva, assembly GCA_000376725.2. Taxonomy (NCBI): domain Eukaryota; kingdom Metazoa; phylum Arthropoda; class Insecta; order Odonata; family Libellulidae; genus Ladona; species Ladona fulva. The sequence continues at coordinate 148,490 of KZ308343.1, read as the reverse complement.
TAACACTTAGGTTTTTTTTTACATTCTCAAATTCTTCTTAAGTTTTTCTCTCTAATTCTATTTACAAATGTATTCATGTTTTAATAATAACACTGACGACAGGTTAGATGGAAGAAGAGACTTTTTAGTCTCAATCTCGCCTTAATAAAGACCTTATATCAAAAATCAAATCAAATCGTGGAGTTGTGAAATTTATTTACCATGGTTTATTAGGCGATTGTTGACTGTTATCTCAGGCAGTTGTATGTTAACAACATTGAAACGGAAACGCATAATATATTCTTGCCCTTCTGTAATACTTGTGGAGAGAACGCAACCTCTTCTAGTTGAACTTCTTAAACACTGCTTTGAAATTGCTAATGAATGAGAGAGGAGAGTAAACATTTACAAGTTTTAGGGTTGCACACGTACTCTAGATGTAGTGTTTATTGGGAAGGGGACGGCATCGGTCATCGGGGTAAGAAATAAACAGTCAACCTCAAACTTTCTTTTCTTATACAGTGCGAATAAGTAGAACACATGAATTTCACATGAAGTAGTAGTATTGTTAAAAGTGCTTCAACAGCTTAGGTCATTTCGCACGTGGGCCCCCACCGGGAATCGAACTTTCACATGAAGTATGTTGGTATGCAGCTTATATTACCTGTTTGCAAGAAGGAAATAAGAAACTCACAAGAAGTAGCTTCCTTTTTCCCAAACAACTTTAATGAAATTTATTGCATTCTTATTTATTTCTTAAATTGAGATATAATTGTCATTAATTAAACTCCGGATATTACGTTAGGTTTTTAATCTAAAAAGAGACTTATTTCTCTAAATTTTACCCAAATGAAAGCGCCTCGCCATTATTATTATATCCCATGTGAAGCAATAGGGCCATTTCTCCCTAAATAGAACGGAATAATAGAGATATAATTATTACGGCTCATCCATGACAGTTAGCTTCTTTAAATATAATTTATAAGAAAACAGTGAGAATGGAAATGAGTCTAACGTCGGAAGTAGTTGTTTTAAACATTGCGTATACTTTCATGTGCATGATTCATTTTCTACATGTACTGCGAGTTCCAGAAAATCAACTAATTTTTAATTAACATATTTCCACGATATATATTCCACTCTATGGAATCTTGTTTACCCTCCTGATATACAAGTTTTGGAACTGATAATAACAAATAACAATAATGAACAATAGTTACAAGTAAACAAACCAATGTTTCTCAGAAGTAAAACTTAGAGCGGTTCATGTAGAAAGTTCTCCTATATCCTGATTACGTCAGCGACTGTAATTAAAATTGTCCACTGTTCGATTCCAAATATTGGTAACCAGAATTACGAAACAATCTCAGTAAATACTAAAACGCTATTATTACTTTAATAGCGATAAAACTATAATCTAGTTCTCCCAGCGATCAAAAGTTAATCCAGGATCATCTCTATACCTACTCAAGGACAGTGCCTGAGCCTACCTTTTACGACCACGAAGGCAATTTAACTTAACGACGAAGGGCCAAGAATCGCATCGCCGAACCATGAATAACGAAGTTGATAAACACGAGTTTCGCGCTGATTAAAACGGAGTGTGGCTCGGGATAGACACGCGTCAAAAATGAACAAGAGGCAATCCTTTTCTTTCCACTCGCTGCCTTCAAGCGCGTGATAATCACCTCCGACTTCCTCCGAAAAACTCGCGAGGAAGTTTTCACGCTCGCGATACTTTTCACCTTTTTGTTTCTCTAGGTGAGAGATGAGGGATGAGCGGGATGGGTTCAGGAAGGAAGGGATGAGGCGGGTTAGTTGTTACAGGGGCAAGTTGATACAAGGCCATTTAAAAATCGATAATCGATCGCGGCCACCTTCGACCTGGTGCGCGAAGCTCATTGCGCAACGTGTTACATCCTCTCTCGCGGAATTCGGGAATTCTTCCCCTTCCCGAGAAGCGTACAATTGAGCATTTCTCTTCGAAACGTATTCCTTTTAATCATCCGCTGCCGAACTCTGAACGGGTGCTTCAATGGAGGATTGGTTTAGTTTTCTCCCTCATCGATCGGAGATGCCCACGGTTTTCCAGAAAGAGTGGCGATTATAGGGTGAGATGTGAGAGTAAGGAGTGTATCCCACGAAAGAAACGTCGTTCCAGAGCTACGGGGACATACTTAGTTCCGTCATTTAATACATTGCATTGCCAGATTCAGACTTTTGACCGACTATAGGCACAAGTGTGGTATCACAGGGATCCGGGTTAGTGGGGCCTCTTCAATCAAACTCAATCACTACCGATTGAGATATCTGAGTGCCCAGTAATTCAAAATAAATATTCTTTAGCGATTTTAAAATAAGATGAGTTAATTCTCTAATTTTACCATATTGAATATCTATTGAACACAATTTATTTTCTAAAAAGTGGAGGGAATACAGGAAATATTCTTTCAAACGCTGATGGAAACTAATTTCAGAGGACGAGTGTAGATGTAAATTAATGGTAGATATGGAATTAATAAAGGAGGTAACGAGAAAGAAAGACGTCATTAGATTATATACAATTCATGGAGACAATGAGAAAGGCGAAGATCTCTTGAAGTAACTACTTCTGTGGTGTGTCATTATAAGACAAATAAGGAAGTTATCCTATGGTGAACCTTCCCTTTAATTTTCGATATTACACTAATTTGACTGACGTGAATGTTTTCGTATGAAAATGCTTACTCCGTAATTGAACTGCAATGAAGATTTTTTTACTGCGATGAATTTATTCACACGTCGACCTCATACGTCATCGCTTGATGGTATTAAAATGCATGATTATCTGAAATATTTCATCGAATAAACGTAATTCTTCGTGTTATCAACAATTCCCGACATATTCAGGGAGCCATTAAAATTAGATCATAGGAAGATGCGATTTCATTAGGTTAGGTGTAAGAGAGGCCCATTGGGCCTAACCTCGCCGTAAGGGTGAAATAAATAAATAAAATAAATTTCAAAGAATACGATGCAAACCGTCCATCACCAAGAACAACCGGATTGTTTTATTAATGCAAACAGACGTAACAGTGATTTCCAAAACAGTTTCTATTCCGAACCTCGATCTCCTGGAGTGTCGGGTTTTTAATATTTAAGGCATGGGTTTCTCTACATTTTTCGCATTTCTCCACCCAGTGAAGATAAGCATCTACCCTCTAAAGTATTCCTCAAGTTTGAATAGTTCATGCCGAAGCACGAGTTTTTATCTTCACTCCGTAGAGGCGGAACAAGTTGTGAAATCCTCAGTGGTAGTGCTTCCTTTCCTGAATTTCCGTCTTGTCCCTTGACACCCTTTTCCGCTACACATGCAATTTTCATCGACAGTTACGAAAATCGAATTTCAAACAGCGATGCTCCGTTGTTTGCTTCGCTCCTCAACGGCACCTTGGAAGAACCGATATATATCTCTCTCGCATTGCTCTTTCCTCAGCATCAAATTCCCGATCCCTGCCCTCCCCTCCATCACCTCGCTACAACTCTCTTCTATTTACGACCAGTGCCGAATGGGTTGGTTGAACCCTTAACCCTTAATAACCCGACCGCCGTTGAGTGCCCTAGCGCGAAATGGCTTCAGGAATTGAAGCGAAGGGTGAGCGATAAATTAAAAATACGACGCCGAGTGGATTGGGGATGAGGGGTAACCTCCTCCACATGAAGGACCTTTCCGAAGCTGTTTAAAATCCAAACTAAGAGGGATGCGGTGAGCTTTGACAAAGAAACAATAACACTATTTAACTATTCACTCGTAGCATTTTTTTTAAACTTTGGTTATAAGTGCGACCCATGAGAATGTATAGAATAGAATATCTATCGCATTCTGAAAACTTAATGGAGGAGGCATCTTCTCTTTAAGAGAGCCATAAGCTGAATGTCTGCATGATTATAAGTTCAAATACATGTGCATCTATGATATATTTTAAATAGGTGGTCTTTGAAAGCTGTAATAAATGTATAGAAGATTTTATGGGTGGAATTACAATGGATTACACTTTGGACGATGGATACTCATTATCGCTACTTTTTACGAAAGTGGAATTGGAGGAGATACTCGTAGGGTTTCTACCGCTCAAGTGCTCTACTTCCAGAGGTAAGAAATTACGGATAACGATTTATTTTATTTAGATATCGAATTGAATTAAAATGAAAAAAAAACATGAAAGGACATCGAATGTTTACTCTAGAGAACGAGTTTACGATCTAACGAGAAAGATAAATGAGACTGGGAAACAAGTTAAATGCTTTAGGAATTGAAGAACAAGCTGTATTGAAGGCCATAGAAAGCCGTAGTTATAAGAAAAATTGTTTAGTATTTGTTTCAATCAATGATGCTATATATTCTCTTTAGAAACTATTCTAAATAAACATCTGAAAGAAATTACAGGTTGCAATGAAATGATCCTCCGTTCTACGTCTAATAATAGGACAACGATGGTTATGAGAAACTGAGAAGCAATGGGCGTTTAACGAAACGCTGATTATACGCTTAAATGATTATTTGGAAAAGGTGATTCTACAAGTATTTTTAACTTTGTCCCACTACCTTATGGTTTTTATTTTATGCCTTGTATCGCTCAGTTACTCTCAGGTATTTAGAAAGGCATGAAAAATATACGTGAGTGATCCCTCAAGGAGCGAAGACGCGACTGAGGATCCGCGGGTTGGCGACCTCTTGGTAGGAGGGCGTGGCGCTCCAGGGATGTGCGAGGGATGCAAAAGGTTACGTTGATGGAGGAGCTTTGGCTAAAGGGGAGAAGGGCGTGTGAGGAGGTGTGGCTCTTCTCAGCAGACGCTCCCATTCAGTGACCTCCGCGGTCCTCACGGCTATCACGTGATGCTCTCCCGCGTCTTGTGAGATCGCGCTCCTTTGTCGGAAAGATAGGTGGAAAGGGAATCGGAGGACGGAGCTGGCACGGCGGGAGACATTTCTTTCAAATGGTTATGAATCATTTAAAGCTCGTATCGAAAGCGGCGCCATCGATTGTTTGTGGGCGAAATTAATGCATTGTGCGTTTATATCGGGACGGAAATGACAGCGGGACGACCGAGTTACAGAGCGACCTCCTAGGAATCAATAACGAAGCCTTGTTATGTGACTTACCTCCGCGAGGCTCAAAGGGGGAGAATTTTCGAAGTTCTTCGGGGAAAGTGCTAATGTGATGGTAGTATAGATTTAGCGTCTTAATCGATTTACGATGCATTCTGTTTTGCCGCCTCTTTAACGAAGTAATTGAGTACTCAAGGCTCCTGGCCAGAATAACCCCTGCCACACGAAGGGGGTTTGCAGGCAGGGACGGATTTAGGCTGTTAGAGGCCCTAGGCGCAAAAGTTAGCTCGAGGCCCCCATAAAACAAATATTCGAAAGAAACGGAAAAATTTTTTATCACAAATTGAATACAAAGTATAATCTTGCTTGTCTTGTTTAATTGACGTTAATTTATACCACATGGATGAGGTTTGACCACTTCTTTAGCCCTAAAATGCATTAACATAATATAACATGCCGCAAAAGTATTAACGAATTCTTCTAAGATGTTAAGTAAATTTTCTGAAAGCTATGTAACGAGCATGTTATGATAACATCTGAAAATTTCATTCTTCATAAGAGCGCACTGTCACCGCAACTATTTTTATCAAGAGAAGCCATTTTAAGAAAATAATTCAACAAACTTTGTTTCACTTTGAGGATCTCCTCACTAAGTCTTCTTTAGACCTATGTTTTCGACGTCTTCTACGATGGACTTTTAAGGTCTTCCATCTAGGACGAAGAAAACTGCACTGAATACCTTGATAACAGAGCGGAAAGAAAACTCTTCAGCCGCAGGGACAGTACGTGGTACGGTCTTGGTTATCTTTCCGATATGGGTAATATGTTTCCCTCTCTCCGGAGGGAGGCATAAGGTTTATTGTGATAACTCATCTAGCTCATATTGATACATCCAGTGTTAGCAGGGGACACTCAATTTAAGGCATGCACTTAACTCATCGACCGCAATTGTGCCTTTGCACATTTACACAAGGGCTTTTGTACGTTTTCACAGCCACAATCGACTCTTTACTGCCACTTCTAAGAAAGAAATCGCATAAAATTTGACCGAGTATGAACAGAATCCAATCTTTAAAAATCCGCATTGAATTGAGAAAAAATGAATTTAAGAGTAACACAACGGAATTTTCAACGAAATATTCTGTAAATCATCAATCAACTCCAATTCTTTGGCAGAATATTATCTCTTAATAAACAATTAGTAATGCGTACCGTATGCACCGTCAATTTATAAAAATTTTACATCTTCTCAAGGAGCTCAACGAATTGTAGGGCAAAAAGGTATCTCTATCTTAAGATTAGTTTGAGACGAAACTGTATGCTTTGGAGACAATTGAGATTTCTTTGACCCCAAAACTTAGAAATGAAATGACCTTCCTTGACCTTACCCCTCTCTTATCCCCACCAGCAAAACTTAAGGCACGCCCACAATTTCTGTCAAAATTACCAATATCCTCACCATAAGATGGTCGTCGTGATCGAAACAGGCCGTGAAGAATGAAGTTCGTAGAAACTACGAAGTACGTTTTCTTGGGAATGGACCAAACTAGAAATTGAATAGAAATAGAAATAACATCCGTTCTTGTGCAAGCACGACGGTTGAGTTTGGTCCTTCATGGAAGGGTTAAGATTTGATATTCAGATCAAGTAATCGCAAGCTTCACTTTGAGACATTCCGTGACTTATTTACGGTTTTCCCAAATGATATAAAAGTTGTTAGTACAGATTCATGCTGAATCCTTAAAAACTCAATCGGTTTTGGTCGATGTAGTCTATTACCAGGGGATAGGCCATCATCGTCAATATAACTGATGTTCAATGCAGTGCGAAACAGGTCGCAATTTCATTTTTCTCTGAGAATCAAACTTTAGTCAGTTTTCCCAGCGAGAAAGACTTATTATCAATTCGTAATAGCTCTAAAACAGTAAGCTTTTCAAAATTCCTTTTCTTATCTCCGGTCTTTCCTTGAATTTTCAAGTGTGCTGAAAAACAATCGAATATCACTTTGCGAAAATTCCCCGAAGTAGAAAATCGAGGAAACAAAACGCTCTTCAAACTCCCACGGATAAATATTTCCCAAAGGATAAATTAATTACCAAAATAAGTGGGAGGTTCACGCCCACATCCTTGCCCAAAATTGGCTCATGGACGCATTCCGAAAAAACCTTGATCGGATCGGTATCATGATAAAGCGCCAAATGAGTATTAAGGGTACCGGGCAGCGTTTTGTGAAGCTACCTTGTGGAGAAAGGATTCCCAAAATTGAATAAGGCCGAAACGATTGCGTGGAAAGCCCAATGGCTCGGTAAAGATGCATGAGGGCTTTGAGGAGATACGCTTTCCCAACGGATAGACTCTTCCCTTTTGATAACCGGAACGAGAAACGGGTCTCAGATATGGAAGTGGACGGTGCGGGATCGAGGCTTCGGCTGAAATATGCCTGCGCACGGACGGGATGAGGCGATTTAGATTAGAGTTCGTAATGGGATGAGCGCTTTTTCTCATGGGGGTTTGCCTAAAAAAGAGGGCGTCCTTGGAGTAGTGGTGAAAATAGGTACTTCCACAATCCGATTCGCTGATATTTGGAGTATGTGCGCCGGGTAAATTTGGAATATATCAAAAGCAGAACTCATAACTCATTCACATGGGTGTATAGGGTTTTAAAGACATTCAACTAGTGATTGTATTTATTATCATAGGAATTCATGGAATGAGATAGCCAGATAATGCTTGTTAGAGAGCGTCGTCATACGAAGCAAATAAAACTTAACGTGTTCAATAAATATTCTTATGTTATTATTAATCTCACTTGGTCTTGGTTAGGACAAAAGTCTTGGCAACCATTTTTTGCTTCAGTGGAAATAATATCTTAAATGGATACGATATTGAAAGGTAGAGTTAATGGCTATCTTTTGTTGACATGACATTGAAAATTCGTTCTTTTAAGGGGAAATAAGCTATCACGCCGGTCAATAAACAGGTATCAGCAAAATTCGGAAACTCAGGAAAAGTTGAGAATCTTCGATGATGATGAGACACTGTATACACTGTCAAGAGAAAAGATAAAATTTCCTTGCAAGTGATAGTAAGTTGCGTGACGTTTGTAACATTTATATATACATTTTGTTTTGTTTTTACTGTAATATTTACAATATTACCAAAATCGACTTGTCATTCCCAGATTTGGGGATAATTTAAGTGATTGTTATTATAATATCAAACTGATCAATTTTATAATGATAATAAAAGAACTGGCAAACAACAAGATGGATTTTGTTACTGGTATACGGTGATTAATTAATTTGCTCGCTTATCTTTGACCGACTGCATCGAGAATCGAAGATAAGGTACTACAGCTGTGAAAACTAAAGCCTTTTTCCACATTTGGCTATATTTCTATGATTTTCAAACATATTTAGGGAATAAAATTATGGATGGCAGCTTATTTTACACCAAGAACAACCATAAATATGCTACGGACAGTAATTAAGTAGAAAGTACTATAGTGATTCCTTCTCTGAGAAAATGAAATCTTCTCGTATTTTCACTTCATGAACATTTTAAAATTAAGTAGCGACGCACGTTTACTTATTTTCGATTTTTCATTACCTCTGAAGTATTAATGTGTGATTTATCGATAAAAGAAACAAGTGTGACATTGACCCCAATCGAAAAAGTAAGAAAATAAAAATAAAATCTTTTGAAGTTGCCTTTACTTGGTGGAACTCTATCGCTGGAATAAATCCTGTAGAATTTTTTAATGTCTCTTTTTTCCAGTAGGAAAATTAGTTGTGCAATCAACAAAGGCTCTAAGTGTAAACGGTACATCATTGATTCATGAACTCAGCGAAAAAATTTGAGATGCACGATTTAAAAGAATTTGCACAATGAGCATTGAATTATGATTTCATTCATGAAATAATTAAGAGCAACGATTGGAGTGAAGCTAAGAGATGAAAGGGGAAGTCCTCGTGGTGGACGTGTTTAAAACTCAGGAACGAATGGGAGTACATAATGAATTTAAATAGGCATTAAAAAGCAGTGAGACCATTAGTGTGCAAAAGGGTAAATAGCCAGAAGGCTTAGATAACAATGACATATCCAAGTACAAGTAAATGCTCTACCTTCGTAATGCTACACGGCTAATTCTAATGATTTCAATGAAGACTAAGGCTAAATGTGTAATATGTTCTGCTAATATATCTATAGTCTTACTTGGGATAATTTCAGTTCTCTCTTGTGATTTACCATCCTTATAAACTGTATCCATATTTCCTTATATTTCAGGATAAGTTGTTAATGAACCGTTTATATAGAACAAGAATTCATGAAAATTGTGAAAATGTGGTCGTTAAATGATTTTGGGGTCCACAAAAACGTCGGATATTTTATCTTATACAAGAATATTTATTTTAGGACACACAACGTATATGCGATTCATTTCTACTTTCGATAAGTTTGTTTGCATCTTCAAGGAGCAACGAAGATAATTTTTATTTCAGAAACTTATTTAGCGGAGAAACAAAAAATCGTGTTTTAATAACTTCCGCCTGAGTTTATATGCAAAACATCGACCATTTAGCGTTCAAAAAGCTGAAAAAATATTTTCATGTTTTTAAGTTCGATTCAACCCTCATTACGTAATAGGGCTAAACGTTAATGGGCAAGTTGACACGTTTCGACCTATTTCTTCCTGAGCTTAATTTAGGATATTAAACCGTTTCTTCTCTTATACACGATTCCGACAGCTTTTCTGTGTACTTTTGGAACCCTTATTCCAAGTTTTAAGTACCACTATATTAGAATTTTCACCAAATATTCCGACAAAATACAATGCTATCTGCTTAATACTGAAGATAAAAGTGTTGAGGTTATGCTCTGACATCAAATTTTCTGCAATATGTACTGTATTCCTCAGCAAAGCCGCCGATTTGAAGCACTATTGGTGTCGCTCGAATGTAGGGTAACAGTCGAGTACGTTCAAATAGGTTGTTTCCGTCACATTCCCGATAATAGGCGGGTTTTCAAGAAACGTCACAGCAGCAAATCGATAAGAGAACGCAGAGGATATGAGACGGAGCCATTTTACGTATCTGCTCCTGAAAGTGCCAGTCGGCGACAATAAAGACACGCTTTTGACAGCGATTTCTGCCTTCCGTTCACGTACTGCAGGAGAGCGTGCTCCGGAAAAGGGCGGATTCCCCACTATTTCTGCGTTTCCTCCCCTTTCTCTCGATACCCCATTGTGACGTACGCTGCCTTCGACCAATACGTCCTCGTCTTCTCATCAACTCCCACGCGTGTGCTGTGGCTTATATTGGGCTTTATGAGTGTCCGGGACACGCGGTAAGGAGCGTCTCTCCCACGCGAGTCAGCTCATGCGCGTGAGATAAGATTACGACAATGTTTTCACTCGACCGAAAGGAGCCGAATCTGGAGAAAAACGCGCGGAGAGGACACATTTTCGGAGGCGGGGGTGTAGTGGCAGAGGGGTTTCAACGCTATTTGTTCCCGTGAATATCTCTGTGTTTATCTGTTATCGATCGCATCTTGCGACTCTATTTCATCAATTGAAATGGAGTAGGGTAGGATCGAGTTCTATAATTTGGACTCGGAGTATAGCGTATTTCATTAAACGGCCCGAAGGACTTAGTCTAGCGGCTGAGTGGTTTATTGACTTTTCGGTCGCTAATCTATCTGAATCCGTGAACCCATCTTCTGTACCTCCTTATCCGATCAAGTTCATAACCTTCTCTAATTGTTAATGTCTTATTAGATACTTTCATCTTTCTGTAGCCTCTCCGCGGCGCAGATATTAAGTTCCTGCTGGTCTTGGCATCCCAATGGATACTTCATTTATTTGCGTTTGAAAAATTATAAGAGTAACGGTGTAATATGCCCTCTGATGAAGATTACTAGTACGTTCCATACTGCAAGAATTTAAGAAGTGAAATTTCAGAGACTCACTACTTGCACCACAATTCATGCTACCTGGTAGGTACGGTGCTGTCACTCACCGCACCCTACCTACCAGGAATGGTATTTCAGATTTATTTAGTTTTCGATCAACAGCTACCTACAAATTCTTATAATGAATGGGTTTGTGATATAATTTCTTTCATACTCGTTAATTCTAATAATTCGTTTCAATAATCGTAATGTGCCTATCTTGCAGATCCCTAGTAATTAGCTAACGTGGTGTCCGCCAACTTATTGTTTTAGGCCTCACTTGATCACCCAGATCGAAATAAACCCCCTAACTTCTCCAATTTGGGAGAATTTCATTTTTACGTAAATATTCTTGCAGCATTCTCAAATGCAGCCCTCTAGAGGCTGGATGATATAGATTTTTATCTCTTCTATCCAAAGGACTTAAAGAGAGAAATTCTTTCATCATCCGCATTGCAAACATAATTTATGGAGCAGAGATAAGCGGAGCGAGAGCTTTTGATGGAGATATGATGAATCTACATGTTTTATTCGCCGCAGTCGCTAAGAAGTGCTCGAGATTGTGAGCTAATTCTGCATCTAAAAGGTTTTCAGTACGCCGTTCGCTCTTTCTATAGTACTCATGAAATATTCAATGGAGATTCTTTTTCCGTCAACTTGTCTTTTAGAAATTAGGTATGAGATCTTTGAAACATTTTGGTAATTTCATTCGCATATGCTGGAAAAGCTACAAAATCAGAACACTTACACGAATAAATTCTAAGAAAATTCTTTCCGAATGAGTCATAGAACAAATCGGACCGGCATTATGAAAGAATCGATCTGAATGAGAAGCGTTATCGGCGTGACTTCCGAAATAATTGGCCAACAGATTGCAATGCTAGTCGCCAGCTGGCTCGAGGCTACAAGTAAGAGAAGCATATTGTAGCGAAAATCGAACGATCGATTCCTCGGATCACGAAGTGTCGATAATCGAGATATCGAAATCGAAAAAACTTGTCTGCTCAGTTCGCAGAAAGATAAAGATGGAGCATCAATGGGAAATCGCGGTGAATCGATTTCCGGTCACCCTCTTACCTTGACGTGCGACTGTCCGGATACCACTTACTCCTTATATCGAAATCTACTCCCTCTCCCTCTCCTCTCCGAAGCACTTCCTCGACGCCGACCCCTTTCTGCTTGAACTTTGTCTAAGTACCGACACGCGCCCGTGTGCCGCGGCAATGTGGTGTGGGGCGGAATGGGCGGGATTCATTCGCCTGGTGGCATGAGGAGGCATCATGGTGCGTGTGGGACGGGGGAGTGGTGCCGAGATAACGAATTGCCGCTCTCCTTATCGCGGCTTCTCTTACTCTGCCTCGCTCACATATTCGAATTCTTCGGGGATTAGAGCGACGAACCGAACCAACGCGCCCGACTTTGCTCTCGGAGCGCGTGGTGGTTGAAAGAATAAGAAATTATGCAAATGAAAGGGGAACACCCTGTTTTTCCACCACGCGTCCACGCCTATCGGCATAATGTTTACGTTTATGGAAGGAAACTATTGCGGAGACAATGGAAAAAGGTGTGAGGTCATCTTTCGGGTATCTCTATTTACGTATCGGGGTCATGCTGAGGGTGTAAGAAATACGAGTCCTCTCGAGGAAGTGAACCGAGGAGATGTTGAAAGGTATGGTGTTATTCCTAGAGTACGCACTTATGTTTTGAAGGGATATATCATTTTCACATAGATTCATACCTTAAAATTTGCATATTGGCGTATGGCACAAGAACACATGACACAATAGTGTTACTGTTGATTTATCTTCCTTTAATAATTGATGGCGAGTCTCTATATTTGATTTTTATCGACTTTAATTGCTATTTAAATCGAGGAAACGATTGATATTTAGTTTACATTAAATATACATTAATATTCCGTGTGATCTTTAACCAATCGCAGACATCTCAACAATGACTTTATCTATCGATTTACAGATTTGTCCTTTCAGATGCTGTGGATATTATGACTTTATGGGTATATCCCTAACGATGGTGAAGTGTCCAAAGAGAATCCTATGAAACTAAAGGTTTTATGTTTAAATACCCATTTAGGAGTCACAGCTTCCTCTCCTTCAAACATCGTGAGATGTTCTCATATATAATAAAGATTTCTTTAAGCAGGATGGAAGGTTCATTCCTCCTTCGCTTTATGCTTTCTCCAAAATTATCATCGATACGCTAAGACACCTCAACTAAATTCCTTAACTGCTGGGTATCTCGACCGCAAATGATACTGAATGCGATTTTTATATGTTAAGAAAAATGTTTTTGATTTTGACTTTGTTTTAGTCGCTTCGCTTCATTTCGTTTCTCATCAATAGACTAAGAAAGTTTCGGTTTCACCTTACTCTTCGGCTGCAGTATCAAGATGAATAAAGAATTGTGTCTTATTTTTCGTAATTATGAACATGTCACATCTAAATATTCGAGACAAATACTTTTCGGAACTGAAAACTAATCTTTCCACGTCAATAAGGGGTTTTAAACGTGTGGCTGAACTCGGTTCTCCTTTGAGTAATCATAAACAATTGGAGTCAGAGATGGAATTGTACTGGTCTACCGATCTTTTCTTGTCGACGTAATCCTGGTGGTAGGAGATGCGAGGCACGCTTTATCTATTTTATACGAGCATAAACAGACACTTACTGATACTTTCATCTTCGTACCAAAAAATTTGCTATGCATAAAATTCAGAACAAGAAAAAAACGATGCTAACGCAATGCACTACCTTTTTCCACTAATCCAGTCAGACCCTCCCAAGACACACTATATTACCCTCATTGCTATGAAATATATCAGTAATTCATTTTATGTTTTATGAATCACGATTACTTAGAGCATTCATCTCTTAAGTGTAAATTTAACCCTCCATAACCTCCTGTGACTTTTGCGAATCATGTAAAAGTGCGCTTCTAAATTTTTTATTTCCTTGTCTCTGTTATCCACTGTCGCTTCAGAAAAAAAGGTTTTGATTACTCAAATCTTCGCTTGTTAAGTTGTGCACATTGAAAGGATTGTGCATATTATTTGCCTATGTACATTTTAGAACATCATATTGTTTCTGCTAAGTAAATCAAAATTGGGTTATATATAGGGTTACCAAATGCTGATGGTAGGAAATCGGGACTTCTGAAGAGGGTATAGCTGTGGTTTTTTCTTAAATCTTGGTTTGAGTTAATTTAATGCACTTTTAAGACCTTTTAAGCGTGCGCAGTGTCACAACTTTATGAACATTTTCGTTTCAATGGTTGAATAATGATAATGATTGATAATTGAAATGCATATCTCACATTGTAATCTTTTCGACTTTTCCATCAAACAGGGACGGCAGAAGAATTGACTGGGGCCGTTATAATTTGGACAATCCCGGTCAAAACGGGGTGTATGGATAACCAAGTTATGGAGAGTTAAACTATTTCATGAAATGATTCGATTGCGAAAAGTTATAACAAATTCGAAGAAATATACATTTCCAAAAATCATTAACAGTGTTGCTTTCTCACATAAAATTGAAAAAATACTATCATTTCGTTACTTACTCGCTAAAGAATATCTCTTTGAGAAACTACTTACCTTTTGCCGAGGCATTCTCGAGAAATGAATCGGAAAACTCATCCAAATATCACACACACACTCGAAATTAATAAAACACTCCGAGGCTATTGAAGGTAACTGTGAATCAATCCATCGCTGGTATCCCTTATTTATTCCCATTATTTGCACACTTCCTTGCTAAATTCCACACGAGCTGAGAATCCTGTGTTAGACCTTTCTATAGCACACGAACTTCCACGCTAACTCTGGCTTATTTCCACGTCTCTGAAAAAATCGCTCACTAAGCTACTTCAAAGGATCTATATGAAAAAATAATTAATGCTACAAAATTGAGAGATTCTTTGAATAAAATCTTCATAAATAATTCTTCAGAAGTAACGATAGGAGGTTATTATGCCTCATTCACACTCTGTGGGATTTTGCGCAGGTTTCTGCTAAGGTCTTACATTTTAGTTAATTTGTACATTAAAATATTGCTAAATCGTTACGAAAATATCGAATGAGATACTAACCTTGATTCATAAATTATACTTAACTTTAAAAGCTTTAAATTCCTATCTCCTTTCAAAATTTATCCATCCGATGATTACTTTTACAAGAGTTTGAAAGTAAAATTGATGCCAGAATATTTAGGTAAACCAATCTCATATCATTGCATCCTTATGTTGTTCGAATTACTGTACGAAAATATACTAAATGGAAATTTCCCGATTGAATCGCAAAAATTATAAAAAATATCCCTCCTCATTGATATTAATAACAGAATTACGTTTTCATCATGCTCATTTTTCATCTATTATATGATTATTCCTATTAACGATTACCAGATTATTCAATGGAAATTGACATTGCATTATAATTCCGTACAATCTCCATTAGCATACAACATTTTGACCAATTTCTACTACCAAACGGAACCATCTGACTTCAGCATCCACTTTTCAACACATGCTTGTCACACGCTCACATTCCACTTTGGCCCACTTATTACCTTAGGCTATCCTCGACGGACAAAGAGCTTCCGCCGACGGCACCCTTCCTCGCCGCCTCCGCTAATGCAGAAGACGTCCGTGCGGTTCCCGCCGCACCACCCGCCGACGAACCCCCCTCGACCCCACCCGCATCCTGTCCTATCAGCACCTCCGTCCGTCCGTTTTGGAAAGGGCTCGAGGTGCCCCTTCCCACAACCACTCCCCCTCTCCTCCCCTCTTCTTCTTCTTCCTCCTCTTCGTCTTCTTCTTCTTCCTCCTCTTCCTCTTCTTCCTCCTCTCCTCTCTTTCCCTCCGCCTCGTCTCCCGACGAGGCCGCGAGGGTCTGCTTCAGTTCGATCTCCTCCAGAAGCTCCTCTGAGCTGTGGCCGTTGGTGAGGCCTTCGCCTTGTCGTTGCTGGTGGCTTCCGGACGATGCCGCTTGCGCCTTTGCAGGGCCTGCGGCTACGGAGGCCGCGGGTGCAGAGGATGCCGCCGGCGCGGATCTTTGGGCGGGCGTGGGGACGGCGATGGGTGTTGCCGTCGCGGCGGCGGGTGCGGCGGAGGATGACTGCGGTGGCGCTGAGGAGGTGGTGCCTGATCCGCACTCGGGGATGGAGGTGACGTAGATGGGGCTGCTTTCGATGAAGCCGTTCAGTTCCTGCTGGGTTTCGGTCGACGGCGTCTGGTTCAGCTGTTTTGAAGAGAGAGAAAGAAAGGATTGAAAAGAGATAATCGGGTACATTCGATTTATTTTCGTCTTTGGGTAATCTTTTGCGGGAGTGCAGGGCTTCCTGGCACGTTGGCCGAGGTAGTCATTTAAATTTCATTCAGCTCTGAATTGCTATGGAAGTGAGGTTTTTGTCATGGATTTTCAAAACAGACGGATTGCTGACGCAAGATATCTCAGCTAAATTTGTGCAAAATCTACTAATAAGAAATTAGATTTGTTGTTTCGTAAAGATACTTAAAGATTCAATGAATGAATAATGCGCACGAAGGTAAACATGAACAAATATCACAACTTCTTAATAAATAACGATTATAATACTTTCCTTTAGGGAAAGAGAATGGATTAACTAAATTAACATATTAAGAAGGTTCATCGACGGAGGTAATCTACTTTGAATTTTGCACACGTAAGTTGATAATTATTTACAATATTTACCATTGTTTTGTTTAGAAATGTAGCTAGGTGCTTTCGCGTCATCTTTACGTTTGTTCTTTGGTATTAGTATCAGGGTTTCTTATGGATATCTTTCCAATCAAAGCACCAAAGTGAAAGAAAGGCGGACCACAGGCTTTTGAGTGAGGCGTGTTAAGAATACAGTTCATTTGATATTACGTAAAATATTTACATGACCTCCAAGTCTCCGATCACAACTGCTGATGGGAAATTTTTCCCATGCTGAGGTAATAGTTTCTAAATGGCAAGTAACCCTAGAGGATAAATTCTCGGAGATGGTGTGGCTAATGCCTTTGTTTTCCGGAGCTGAGACCGAATTTTTGAATTCCCCTGGAGCAGTGGATAATTGTATTCATCATTTTGTACGAGGCTGGTTTGCTGATGCTACAGAAACGCTTTTGTCTTGCAAGCGATTTAAATACGTATTTACTTACAAATGCTATTCTCAGAAAGAGTGTAACAGTTCATGTCTCTGTAATGAAAAATACAGTGACCTTCCACATCCATTTCATGTTGTATTAAACAGCATGATGTAGATTTTAAATGCAAGCAATCCCAGGAATATCTCTCACTTGGAAACTGAGAAAATGTAAGTGATGTTCGTAGAAAAGGTGTTTTGTGAGCTATGATATGTTTACATATGAATGATTTTTATTAAATGCATCTTCCAAGCTAATTTAGGTGTCAAATCCAATGAAAGTTATTGAGTTTCTTATCTTCATCACGCAATGCAAAAGAAGTAGTAGTATTGTTAAAAGTGCTTCGACAACTGAGGTCATTTCGCCCATGTGGATCCCCTTCGGGAATCGAACCCGGGACCGCTTTCATTAAAGGCCCCAGTTAGTTATCCGGGAGCCCTGCGAACAAAATCGACGTTTTCTATGAGATAGTGCGATTCGAGAAGGGCTGTAGTACGAATGTTTGGATTTCCCAGTTTGCCGTTAAATTCTAATTATAATCTTTTATTGCTCACAAAAGACTAGAATTTAATAAACATTACAGAGGTCAACGATAGTAATCTTGAAATAATGTTCTCTTGTTTCATAAACACTTGATTTTACGATCCCTTGGCTGGCGTACAATGCGAACTGCGAGCCAACGCACGCATCAGACCACGTATATGATAGATTATAATAATACTGACGTCACCTCACGGCAAAATTCTGACGCCTGACTCTGAGAGAGCGTTCTCGGAAAGCATGGATAAATGGATATGGATTGACAACGTGTGGACTGACACATTATTTTCAAGAAATATTCTAGTCCATGTCTATGAACTCACGTTTAAGATAGGTAATTGCAGTTAGTGTTAATGTTTTAGTGACCGTAGAATCGTACTGCATGCTACTTTATTGTTACAACAAATGAATTCACTACTATGAACTGCATTATATTTAGCATCGTAATGTGAAAACGAGCCAAGTATATTTGATTTGAGTCTCAGCCTCAAATTACTCTTAGGAATATTGCAGGGAATTCAAGAATACTATCTTAATGACAGAGTAAGTCTTTTGCAATTTTAAATACATTCTACTGCAACTTTGCTTGAATTTTATTGCATTTATATATATTTATTTATTTATAATGTATTAGATATATTTCTTAGTACT